>JAHBMJ010003446.1:56934-89924 GCA_018398765.1 Chromera velia | reverse complement strand
ACACACACACACACACATATATATATATATATATATACACACACACACACACATATATATATATATATATATATATATATATACATATACGTACAAACAGACACCGTCTGCAGGGTGAACACGAACAGAAAACGATCATCCCCTAGGTCTTTCAAGAAATGAAAGAGATGTATTCTTTACGACCCTCCGTACCCTCCCCGCCAGCTCATTTGCTACAGACACAGTGATGTACCGGATGATCAGGTCAATGCAGACCTGCTTTTGTGAAAGTCATAAAGGAAACGGTTCCGCGAGGGCCTGTCTTTCTTTTCTTTTCTTTGAGTTTTGTTTTTTTCGTGTTCCCTCCTTGGTTGCCCTCTTTCGTGCTCGCCTGTTTGTTTCACTCCTCCCTGTCCTGTCCACGTGAAACTGACCTTCGTTTTGTCATCAAAGAAACTGAAAACTCCTTCCCCCAACTGCACAGCTGCCCGACGAGTCCCCTCTCTCAAGACCAACCCGGAGACCTCTTCTTTCTTGAGCACCCCACCAACAGATCCATCCAAAGTGCCTCCAGACGGCGCCTTCAACAGTGTTGACAAGAGAGGACTCTCCAGCGTTGGGTGCAAAGTCTGAAGCCCCGCAATTCCCCCAGGGCGCATCTGAAAAAAAGACGCAATGGAACGACCAACCCCGCCTCCCTCTTCTATCGCCCTACTGTCTGTCATCTCACCCCCCCCCACTAGCGCAAAGGCACGACCCAGCCGAATCCTCCGATCCAGAAAAACCCATCGCAGCCCTCGTGCCGCGGCTTCTCTCGGCCTCTCGATCCCCCCTCCGCCATTTCCTTGTGCCATAGAGAGCGCCACCGTCTCCGCTCTCCGAACGTAAACCGCAAAGTCTGTCTCCACAGGAAACTGCGACAGACCTGCTGCTACACCACGCCACAACATTTTCTGGCTCTCCTCTCTCTCCTCCATCTTGTCCCCCTCCTGTCTTCTCAACGAACGCCTTTGTGCTACTCTCAAGAAAGCCTTTTTCCTCTCCGCAAAATCCACTCGGAATACCCCGCTCTGCAGCCCTTGTCCCCCCCCCCCCCCCTGCCGAGGAGGCAGCCAACCCAATACAGCAGGAGAAATATTCGACACACGGCCAAGCAGTCCAACCACTACCAATCGGGGCCGACTTCCCGAAGTTCCCGTTTCTGCACACAAACCCGCAACTGCCTCAAGTGCCCTTGTCGTCTTCTTCCATTCAGACTCCCTACCCCCCACCTCTGTGCAGAACCACAAAGGCAAACACTCCAACTGGTCCAAAACAACAACAATCAGCCGCCCTCTTGTCCCGGCGGCCTCTTCACGAACCACCTCCCGCTCTTCCTGCACAACGGCGAGGCTACATGCACTGTGAAGCAGGGACCCGACAACCCCATAGGCTTGCCTCCCCCCCCCTTCCTCCTCATCTGTTCCTTCCTTTTGTTTGTCTTCGTCGTCTCCAGAGATAAGGGAGACGCCCAGGGATGCAAAGCTCGCAGCAAAAGTGCCGAGGCAAACATGCAAAAAAACACCGTTCTCTTTTGCGGTGACGACAGAAGAAACACGCGTCACATCTCGTGGCCTGGCTATGGTGAGCCTTGCACACTTCAAATTTGTTGTCAAATCGCTCAAAAGAGCGGACTTCTCTGCTGAGTCTGTCAATCCTGACACGGTCAGTCTGAGAAGATACTCTGTCTTTGCTGGAGACGGGGAGACGACTCTCCCAAGATACCGCTCGAGCAGTCTTCGATCCTCATCGCACTCGTCGTTGACGTGCACGCCAGGTTGATCCAGGAATGCCTCAACCACCTTGCCCAGCTTGCCGCTGAGTGAAAAAATGTGCTCCATGCACATGATCAAATCAATCTTCGACTTGAAAGATGAAAGTGTGGTCCAGAAGACTTCAGAAGTCGATCAAGCGAATCGCTGACCTGAATCGTCTTCCCCAATTATGCTTACCCGAAACAACAGGAGTGAACTGCAGTCATCAAGGAGTGATGGTGCAGTGGCAGCACACGAGGTTCCAACCCTCTAGGCCGGGGTTCGATTCCCCGTCACTTCCTTTTTGCAGTGTAGTCATGACATGCATGAAGACTGCGTTCACCTCGCCTTGGCTATCTTGGAGCAATTCTGCACAATGACAGCTTTCTTTCAAAACAAACGAGTCTGGAAGAAGAGACAGGACTGCCCATTGACCACGTGCAGTGCGCTGGGAAGACTAAAAATATATCGATATACAGAAACCGTACAGAAACCGCTATACAAGAGGTGCATTGATTCAATGAGGAGATTGAAAAAAAAGGGGAAGATGTCGGGCCGGGGGCCCGGACGTCGGGCCAAAAAGGCCCCGGAAAGCTCCATGGCATGCAAAGAGTTTGGGGGGCACTTATCTGTCAGTCAGTCAGTATAAACTTTCACTAAATCAGCGGTCGAATTAAAAAGGTGAGTGCCTTGAAATTCCTTGAGCGAACAGCTAGCCCCGAAGGTGCATGAGTGCCTTGACTTTAATGCCGCAACATGATTTTCTATTTTTTTTCAATTTATTCCGAATATTCCGTCACCCCCCCAACCTGTCGTACGAGTCTTTAGAAAAAATCACTTTTCGCGGAGAGTCGCGCACTTGAGTAAAGGAGCCGAAGTTTCTTACGTACTGCCACTGACCCGATCCGCTCGATCTGCCAGACTTACTTCCGCGCGCAAGATGGATTTCGCGCTTTCCGGGGTCGTTCGCACGCCTGCGCGTGCGTCAGATTTATGCAGAAGTTAGCTCGGCATGCAAGAACACAGTGTAAGATAGCATGCAGTTTTTTTTTTTCATTAATATAATTATTAATATTAATAATATATAGCCCTCTTCTCTCTCTTCTCTCTCTGCAGGTCGAAAATTCACTCACATTTCACTCTGAAGAATCAGTCACGGTCGGCGACTTGGCCACATGCAGTTTCTCGGATTCGAGAGGAACTTAGAAATCTCGGTTCCCTAATTCTGTACAAGGTGACGCAAATTGACGAGGTCGATCGGTCGTGGTTCTTTCGAGGAGGGGAATTGAAGCACGATTTTGTACTTCGTGGAAGTGGACTTCGTCTATAAAAGAGAACTGAGACTGCTTGCTTGCACCTGACACAGCACGCGGGCGTCTAGATTTACCTTGATTCCTTTCCTTCATTTGATCGCTTCAACCTGCTGACAGCCGCCTTTTCGGTCAACTTCTCAAAGGGATACAACATGGTCGGTCTGGACTTTTCCTGCCTGGCGGGCAGAGGTGACTTGCAAAGCAAGTCGAAAGCATCCCTTTCAAATCGTTCCGTGGTTGGCCGCACTGTGCCATGTCGTCGCTCTTTTCCAGACTCCATCGAAGACACTGTAATTCTCTCCCTTCTTCTCTTTACTGTTCCTTTTTTCTTCGCTGCTGTATGCAGGATCAGCAGGGAGATCTTCGCGACAACACACCGCACGTCCGTCTTAACTCCCAGAAAGAGCAACAACGTGTCTGCCCGAGACCATACTCCCTTTCCTTCCCCTCTTGATTGCCTCAGTCATTTTGAATGACTTGTTTCCTTCAACATGTTCGTTTGGGACGCATGCGTTTGATATTCGTCTGCCTACGACTTGCTCTGCCGATTGAGGAACAGCCTCTCAGTCATTTTTTCCACTCACGCTCCAAGGGGAGACGCCGGCTACTTGGTTTGTGTCTGAATTTATGTATCTGTGTTGGTTTGTCTCCCTACACTAGTGCCTACACTTCTGCCAGATCGGGTCTTTGTTCCTTCACTCTCTGCCTTGCTTTTCTTCGCCAGCCTCCCGTTTGTCTGTACAACTGCCGATGCATGTCTTGAGTGTGAAACCAAGGATTCAATACCACAAGGTCGTCTCCCTGCATGCCCAATGTGTCGCCCAAAGCCAACCTATTTCTCTGTCTGTCTGTCCGTCTGTCTGTCTTTGTGTGTCGGTCTGGCCATCACCCGCAGAATGACATCATCATGACTGACGCACAGGCGCAGGTCCGTGGGCCTTCTGTTCGTTCTCTCTCTCTCTCTCTCTCTCTCTCTCTGTGTGTGTGTGTGTGTGTGTGTGTGTGTGTGTCCCTCTCTCTCTCTCCTTTCTTCTTTCCTTCATTCCTTCCTTCCTTCCTGTCTCCTGGCCTTCCTTCCTTCCTCCCTTCGTTTCTTTGTTCCCTTTTTTCATCCCTTTCCTTCTTTCTTTTTTTTGCTCTTCGCTTTGTGTGTTCTTTCTCTGCCTTCACAATGGATCAGAGGGGGTGGGAGGATAGGATTAACGTCCGTCTCACATATCCTGATTTGTGGTGATTCTGCTCGACGTAGCCAGTTTAGCTTTGACTTTAAAAGAAATTTGAGGTTGTGTGTTCACCCTTTTTTACCTGGCAGTGCCATCCCAGCTGTTTCAAGCTCGCAGCTCTAGTGTTTCACACGCGTTCGAGGGCCAATTGCATGTGTCTTTGGGAAGAAATCATAATCATTTACTCTCTGCGATGAACTCCAAACTGGTCAAACTTTGCAGGTCGTTGGCGGTTTATCCTCCCTCTCACTCGGGGGGCCCGTCGTGATTGGAGGGGGGGGGGCTGGCGCACAACAACAACAGCAGCCGCAGCAGCAGGGAGGCGTCATCTCTGAGACTCTCTCGATGTGGTTAAGGGATCCAGAGAGCGTGGAGAGGGCTTTCAGGGAAAACCCGGCGTTGAGAGCGCGAGAAGTCAGCTGATTCCGCTTGTTGTTTTCTGCTTTCTCTGCACCTCTTCCTGCGGGTCTGTCCATTCCTGCACTTCTCTACAACCTTGGTGCTAGTGTGTCCAAAACCATTTGATCGTCGACGACTACTTCTCGCGTTCATGGGCCGCATTCCCACCTCCGACCTGTGTTATGCTACTATTAAGCTGTGACGGTCTTCTGTGTTCTTTTTGCTTTGTCTCCTTTGCAGGCACAAGCCCCTGGGCTTGTTGGGCTGGTGAGACAAGTCAGTCCCCTCTCTTCGATTTCTTTTTCATTTGTCCGTTGTCAGCTTCCTGTCTCTACTTCTCTGTCTTGAAACTTCTTTGGTGTCCACCAATAGATCTCCCAAACTTGATCCCCCCTTGCATTTCTGTCTGCGTGGATTCTACGGGGCCTAATATCGCTGTGACGCTTCACTGAGATCGTCATGGGATTTGACTCTTTAACATTACTTATATGCGTTTTTCTCCGTGCATGCGCTTTGGTATGTGCAGAGAGCAGCGTAGGTCCAGGCTGTCAACTTTCTTCTCGACGTCCCCTCTGTATCTTCATCATCATCATCCGTCGCCCCCCCCCTTTCGCACCTCCCTCCTGCCGCACCGCAACTCGCTCTCCCCCTGATGCAACCTCATCCCCACGGACACCAACACCCGCATCCACATCCAATCATCCAAACGGAGACCTCACCTCACGGCCCATCTGTTGCAACTGCAGATGCCGCAGTCGGTATGGGGGGCTCAGCATCTGCAGTCCCGTCGCAGCAGCAACAGCAGCAACAGCCACTGCCTGGCAGTGCCGAATCGGGGCTTCTCCCTGCTTCTTCCGGTTCCCCTCCTGCTGCCGCTACTGAAGACGCTGCAGTCGGTATGGGGGGCTCAGCATCTGCGGTCCCGTCGCAGCAGCAACAGCCACTGTCTGCCGGATCGGGGCTTCTCCCTGCTTCTTCCGGTTCCCCTCCTGCTGCCGGCACTGAAGACGCTGCAGTCGGTATGGGGGGCTCAGCATCTGCAGTCCCGTCGCAGCAGCAACAGCAGCAACAGCCACTGCCTGGCAGTGCCGAATCGGGGCTTCTCTCTGCTTCTTCCGGTTCCCCTCCTGCTGCCGCCACTGAAGACGCTGCAGTCGGTATGGGGGGCTCAGCATCTGCAGTCCCGTCGCAGCAGCAACAGCCACTGCCTGCCGGATCGGGGCTTCTCTCTGCTTCTTCCGATTCCCCTCCTGCTGTCGCCACTGAAGACGCTGCAGTCGGTATGGGGGGCTCAGCATCTGCAGTCCCGTCGCAGCAGCAACAGCCATGGCACTGAAGACGCTGCAGTCGGTATGGGGGGCTCAGCATCTGCAGTCTCGTCGCAGCAGCAACAGCCACTGTCTGCCGAATCGGGGCTTCTCCCTGCTTCTTCCGGTTCCCCTCCTGCTGCCGGCACTGAAGACGCTGCAGTCGGTGTGGGGGCCTCAGCTTCTGCACTTCCCGTCCCATCACAGCAGCAACAGACTGCGCCCAGCTGGCGCGAAGGGGAAGCATCAGGCCGATCAAGAGAGGGAGGAGAGCCCCACGACAACCCCGCGAGTCCGGCGCCGGCCGAATGAGAAGGAGAAGAAAGGAGGCAAGAGGATGAGACGACGGGAAAAAAGGACAGAGAGACGGACAAACAGACAGACAGACAGACAGACAGACACACAGAGAGAGACGGACCGACAGACAGACACAGACACAGAGACAGATAGAGACAGACAGACAGACAGACAGACAGACACAGAGACAGACAGACAGACAGCCACACAGACAGGCAGACAGACATGCAAATGGACAGACAGACTTTCAGAAAGAAAGAAAGAATGAAAGAAAGAAAGCAAATGGAAAAGGGAGTCCAGATGCTACTCATACAATTTCATGCAAATCTCGGGCTTTGTCAGCACAGCCAAGACAGGGCTTTTTCTCTCTAGCATTTGGACTTTTTCTCGCCCTCGCTGTCAGTCCACCTCCTCCCTTCCCGGCTTGCGACCCTTCTGGAGGTTCCATTCTATGGTAATTTGAGGTTGAAGAGGCAGGAGTTTGAACCGTATGAAATCAGGCGAAATCTCCCTATTGCTTTTCTACTGACCGACCAACCAACCTGAAGTTCTTGGGGTGTGAGGATCTCCCCTAAAGGCGTGTAGGAGAGGAGGGAAGGAGAGAGGGAGGGAGGGAAACGAGTGAGAAAAAACGAGTCAGTGATCAGTGACGAAAAAGATAAAGTGAAGATAAGGGTCCTCTCTTGCAACAGACGGATCGTTAGAGAGCTGGCTTTCGAGCATCGATGCAGACACGGTTGTCTCAACAGAAACGAAGTGTCCCACAAAACTTGTCTCCACCTCTACGCACACAGGAAAGACTTTCAGCCACAGAGAACGGTAGAGGCAGAAAGAAAGCAGGGCCTGGGAAACCGACGGCTTCAAGAGTGGACGACGTGCCATTCAACTGGGGGAGGGGGGATGTCAATCTTCTTTTTGAAGAGTAGAAGCGTTGCATCCTCTTTGCTGTTTTCTTTCCTCAATCCAGAGTGGCACTCTTTCACCCTTTTCTCTGGATCACATTGCCTTGCAGTGCCCTCTGTCATCTCTTCCTTCAGTCTTTCCTTCCTTCCTCCTTCCCTTCTCAATGCCCTCCCCGTTCCTTTTTTTTTCATTCGTACACCTGTTCCTTCCTCTTCCACTCCCGCCCTCTTTCCTGATCTTCGTCGCTTCCTTTGCTTCCCCCCCTCCCCATCTTTCTGTTCTTTTTCCTTCTGCTTTGTCCAACAGGCGGGACTGACTAACCGATTTCCCTAGAAACTCTCTCCAGGTTCTCAATCGATATGGTTCTCGTCAAACAACGCGAACACCTGTTTTGTTTTGGCAGACAGCGAGGGAGGGCACACAGACGGAAGAAGCGAAGAATGAGGCGAGATGTACAGCCAGAAGGACAGCTTGTTCCTCTCCCTGAAGGGAATGCGACTGCATTGACTGCTGGGCAAAGCATGTTCAAATTCGTCTTCCGACTGGTTTTGCTTCGGCCTTCTGTTTCTCTGTCTGTGTCTTTCTTTGTGTGTTTATACTGAGGAGTGAAGCAATTTCATCAAGCTGTTTTTCCTCCTCCCTCAATATGGTGCAGCAGCTAGAGCCTGCACAGTCTGACAGCTGCAGCTAGGCAGTCGGGCATTCCGGCCGGCCTTTGGTGCGATGTGAGGCTGCATTGTGTGGGTGGGTGGCTGCTGGTTGTTGGATTTGAATTGAATTCATTCAAACACAACAGCAGGTTCGATGGAGGGAGGGAGGAAAGGAGGAAAAGACCTTCTGGTCTATTGGAAGGGAAGGGAAAGGGGGCTGTCTGTCTTTCCATGTGCCTTCTTGAATGCGCCCGCGATATCTGTCACATTCTGTCACCAGTCCTCTCTCTCTTTTGTCTGTCTGTCTTTCTGATGCATGAGGCTTTCACAAAAAGGCCCTTATGCGGCCTTTTTTGCTACAGCCATCACGGTCTGGTTCGCCGGCGGCGGTGGCCTTCATGTTATGAAGCTGCGCTGATTCCCCGCCACTGAAGACTACATGACGTGCTTCATGACATGTTGTGCTGCATGCTATGCTGTGTGGACAAACGGTCTTTCGTGCATGTTTTTTCTTATAAATGTTGTGAACTTTGGCTGCGCTGCTCAGAATTGATTGATTGATAGAATGCATGAAAAAAGGATTTAATGAACGAAGAGAAAACAGACAGATTTACGCACACATACATATATATATATATATATATATATATATAGATATAGATATAGATAGATAGAAATACTCTGTCTTCTTATCAGCACATTGTTGTGTTAAAGTATTTTACTGTACTTTTATATACAAATTAACGCCTTGGTGATATAAAATATGGTATTATGGTAAGATTTAAGTTAGAATTTATGCTCCAAGTTCCCCCGCGGTTCACTGCCGAAAAATAACTGTCGAAAAACAATCGTACTGAGGATATATACTACTAAATATATTATAATGGACACGAAGTTAAAGTACTATAGAAGCTATTAGAACTTGAAGCTGAGATAAAGTAACTTTAGGTTTATAAGTATAGAGTGGTATAGGCAAACAATATGTAAACGTAATTCGGTACCAAGTATGGGCCAAACCAAATAAAACCATATGGGTTGACAATTGGTCACAATCCCTAACACTAGTTTTTGTCTGTCAATCTGTTGTGTGCCGCCTTGGTGCGCCCCACACAGATCTGCACAGATCCTACATCGACTACGGCATGTCCCACCCTGGCTGTACGGGGGTCAGTGCCCGGGTGATGGCATTTACTAGGGCATCTCCCTATAAAATGATTTCCTGTTCAAATCCCAGTTATTTTACTTGTTACAGGTATTTTTACTGGGATTTTTTTTATTTTCACTGGTATTTTTTAAAAATCCTTATTGGTCCTAACTTATGAAGTATAAGGAGTTAAAAGCTCAAATTTTATATGCTAAGAGCTCTAACTTGAAGTATGCTTGTATATGTCTACGAGTTAAAACAAGTTAAGTCTAATTATATTTTATATAGTAAATGAATGAATGAATGAATGAGTTAGATTAAAGCCGGTGAGCCACCACTTAGGCTCTAGCCAACCCGGGTGTTACCCGGCATGCCATCTAGCATGCCATATAGTGACTATGTTTGATTTGATTTGATTTAATTTGAGGTAGGGCTTAAGCTCAAATCAAATATCCAGTTAGCGAGGACCTAGTATTTAAAGACCTATCAAATACGATCAAATATTTGATCAATATGACTTTTAACCTCAAATATGAAGGTCCCGAAAAAACTTTTGCAAGTACCGATCCGTCACGCATGCTGATTTAAATAAAAAAACCTAAATCTTGAAAGACAGGAGAAGCGGTCGGAGGGGGCGGGGAGGACGAAGCAGCCTAACAGTGCTGACAGTGCTGGAGGGGGGGGCGCTCCTGCAGGGCCCGGCGGGAGGACCAATTTGAAAGCAAAGGAGGCGGCCGCAGACGCAAATGCTGAGAAGGCTGGGGGGAAACTTCCCCCTCCTGAGAAAGTCATCACTCCGGGTGAGGAAGGCTACCGACCTCTTTATATTCACCTCCAACACAAGAGGCTTGTTGTCGGCCCTGGCGTGGCACAGAAGGTAGCCGAATTTACCAACTCTGGATGCTTAGCTGCCCAGAAACAGGACGGTTCCAACACCAACAGCAATAGCAAACGTGTGCGCGGTTCTCCGTCTCACCCCGTTGTCATCTCCCTATAACCGAATAGAAGCCCAGGAGCACCTACTCCTAGAAAGCTGAAAAGCCAGAGAAAAAGCTCTCAGCAGCTCCCACCACCGATCGATTCGATTCACATTGAAGAAAGTGATCATGAAGAAGAGGAAAAGGAAGTGCCGTAAAGCTGAGTGATTGTCACCTCAATTTTGGTACGTGCTCTAACTTTATCGTATCAACAAAAAGTCATATGCAATTTCAAATGTATCAATTTTACGTTCTTAATCTCTATTAGTACTAGAGTGAGTCTCAGTGACTAGTATATATACACTGCCATACAGGCATATTTTTTTTATGGAACTGATAAGTTATAATTTTATATATATTTTTTAGAATTTTTGAAACACACACCAGAAATGTTCTGCTAACTTTTGTCATGAGACTGATGATCAGAGTGACAGTGACTTAGTGACTCAGTGAGGAACCCTAAGAGGTCAACCTCAAATCTTACCTCAAATATTAAATATTTGAGGTTGAAGCTCAAATCAAATCAAATCAAATATAATCAAATCAAACATGGTCACTAATGCCATACAGAAAATTATTACTCAACCTAGGTTCTATGGGCATTTAAAGGCTTGTAAGACTAGGCGGTCCCTTTGCTTTAGTCTTAAGTATATACGCCGCACAGAGGTACTCGCATCCCCTGGGCATTGATTTGTACCTACTTTTAGTTTTAGGTCTCTATAGTGTATTTATAAGAGTTTATAAAATGAATTTAGGATGAAAAACTTAACTTTCTGGATCTTTTTTGGGGCAAAAACATTTTTTGTTCTTTACTGCCTGCCCACACTCACACTCTCTGGCCGCGGCTCATTTTTTCTTGTTTGTGAGAGCCCAAAGACAGTCAGTATTCGGCTCATGGCAGCGGACATGTGCCTTGCGGCACTGTGGGTGCATGTCTTTCCTGAACGGTCGGCCAATTGGGAAAACCATTTTTATGTTGGGCACGTTAGGCACTGTTGATGGAACTGCCGTCTCAGTTTGGCAAGCAGTGAAGCCTCCACACTCCCACACTCGCTTTCCACAGCGAAAACATACTTGACAGACATGAGCCCAGACAAGGGCCAACTGTCCTGTCCAAACGCAGTCTGGTCCCGTCATCAGTCGCTCATGCCACGAAGGCCCCCACTGGAGAAGTGTCTCTACGGACGAGGTCTCCTCTGTCTGCAAAGAATAATCATAGATCAGTTGTTCATCTATCAGCTGCTGGTGTTGCATTCAACTAGACAGTCAGACAGAGCGAAAAAGAGATTTAGATCACGTTACTCTGTCAACACAAGTACGCAAGCAACTAAAAAGAATCAATCAATAAGATGGCAAGAAGGAATTCAGAAGATGACACAATCAAGCATATATTGATAAAGCAATCAAAACAAAATGTCTATACTTGTTTGCGTACCTGACAATTTTCGCGAGCAATGAAGGATCCCCGCACAGGAGTCTTCTCAATGGTCAGAGTGAGGGGCGGGCTCTTAAAAACAGCCCATCGAGCTGTAAAAAGACCCATCATCCAATCAACTTCAGCCTCCATCAAAACTCTTCCGGGCACAACAACAAGAACAAACACTTCCACTGTGTCTGCTTTCAATGGTTTCAGCCAGGGGGTGGGGTCAGTGGGGTTGAAGTGGTACTTCCACTCCAGGAATCTTTCCTTCCCTCTGCCCCACGCACGGGCATCCGCCATATCACCTGCAGTCACAGTTTCCAGGTCTGCAAGGCCCGATCCACAGTAGATCCGCTTCGTGTCCCCTTCCTCAGTGTTGCCTTTTATTCCATAGACAACGCCATCTCCCTTCAAGACCTGCCGGGAACGCAACAATGAATCCCGGTCTTTCAAGGTCCTCACCAGAAAGTCAAAGGAGAGAAAGAGAAGCCGAGTCTCCCCACTCGAAAATCCATTCCAAACAGTGATCAACTCCGGAGGCAGGTCCATGTCACTACAAATAGGCAGAACGAGAGAGAAAGTGATGCGACATCTAAGGAAACAATGGCAAAAAGCTTGAAATCGAAACCCACGTTTGTTCCCCCCTGCTCCTAAGTCAAGCAACACATGAAAAAAAGTGCTGAAAACAAATAAATTTCAAGCTTTTAACCGTCGGGTTTCGTTCGGAAAAATATATAGACTAACGAGCAACATTGTTTAACAGCGATGCTTTGCTGAAAGACTTCTTTCTTGAGTCGTTTGGAAAGAATCTCTGCTTCATCTTTCTCTGTGTACAATTGCTTCATTGTGCTCTTTGTATCGATCGCTGCTGCATGAAAAAATGCTTGCAAGGCCCTGGCATATAAGGTAGACGGACGTGGCGGGCTTGCCGGGGCCAAGGGCCTATTGAAAAGTCGGTACAAATCAATGCCCAGGGGATCCGTTTTGCCGCGCCCGAGTTCCGCGCCCGAGTTTCGCGCTCGAGGTTTTCCTTCGCAAAAAGGCCAACTCGGGCGCGGTGAAACTTGGGTGCGCCCGAGTTTTTAGTGGGCGGCATGCGCTCGAGTTGCTCGTTGTCGGTGCTCGAGATCTGGATTTTTGACGACTGAGTTGCATCATGGCGCTCGTTCTGATGAAAGCCTTCTCGTCAAACTCAGTTCTCAGGTGTCTGTTTCCAGACTCGGGCACACCTGAGATTTTGGAGATCCCGACGCGCCTGAGTTTTTAATGCCTGACACCCGAGAAATGGGACCTCGGCGCCCAAGAAACTCGAACATGAAACTCGAGCACGAAACTCGGGTACCCCCTTGTCACTATCGACTGAAACTTCTTAAGAGATTCAAGTTTAGCCTAAGTTCTGCGCTTTTCACCTATAAAGTTCAAGTCTATTCCGAAGTTTTGCGCTACGTCAATCTTTACCAGTGTTTAATACCACAGTGTAACCATACATTGTTTTATATGAAATTTGACAGTCAGTCTTTGTGAAAAGTATGTGCACGATGCGAGCGAGAATGCGTGCGTCATGAGCGAGAAGCGCCTTACAAATCCGGATGCGCGATGAAGCATGGCAGTCTGGGGCACGCATGCAGGCAGAGTAAATTGAAGAGCATGCTTGAAAGGCTGACTTGATTGAGAGAGCTTGCTTCAATGTAGAGTGTGACACTGTGACATCGAGCATAACTAGCTAAGCGCTGATCACTTCGTAAATGACTGAGTGACAGTGATGGTTGGCTGTGGCAGGTCGGAATTTTCGTGTGTCTTTGAGTTGATCATGTTGATGTTGACTTGCTTTGGGCCTTTCGAGTTTGAGTATGACTAGAGGGCAGTATAGATTCAAAGGCTATACGCAAGCATAGGAAATATTCTTTTATTGACAGTCACTAGATTGATTTGAACACGTGGAAGCTAATAACTCTGCTCTGGTTGGACAGACTCCTTCTGTAAGTTGATAAATGGATGTGAGGTGATTCAGTTATATTGCCGTCTCCTCTAGTTGTATGGTAGGACAGCTAGCATCACACTTTTCTGTGGTGCTCCCAGGCGTTTGAGGCAACTTTTTTGAGCTGATCACCTTTCATCCTTCCCTTTTTCTCCTTGTTTGGTCTGTTTATATGAAAGATGGCAGAGCCAAGGGGTCCCCGACAGTATTTTCCTCTGTTAGGGGCCACTGATTTAATCCTTTCCTGGAAGATCGCAGTCCAAGAGATGAAGATGACTGACCCTGCATGGCTTGGCTTGACCCAAACGAAAAGACTGCATCTTGAGCCCTCTCAGGTTTTAAATGTAGTCAAGGCTATCAAACATGTGCATTCGGCAGTCCTTGGTGTGTTTATGCAACGCAATGCAGGTGCATTCAACCTGGAGGACGATGAGGAAGGGGGAGAGGAGGAGGGAGCTGCAGGAGAAAGAGTGGGAGACGACGATGAGGTGGAGCTGGTGCTCGATGACCTCGGTCTCCCCGAGGTGGACCCAGCAAAGGTCAAGTACCCCCTCTTCAGGAGAGAGGTGTGGGCGGCGGTGGACCGGGCCTTTGGAATTGAGGACGTGGATATGAAAGATGCCATCACCGCAAAGTACGACGCCTTTTACAAGAGGAGGGGCGTTTTCGCCACCAACCTCTCACTCATAGCCACTGAGCGGAGGAACCTGGAGGCGCAGGCTATCCAGTTCGATGTAAAAATCCTGAAGAAGAAGGCGGAGTACTTCATGAATGCTGTCCCCCTTAAGTTGCAGACGATCTTGAGGATCACCCTCAAATAGGAACAGCACGACCCTGAGGCGATCTTACGTGAGATCAAGGAGCTTGCATCTGCAGCTGGGAATTCCTTTGTGCAGGTGCTGGCTAGGAAGAAGCCCAGCGAGCAGGTGACTCGTCAGGGGCTTGAGATTGCCCTGTTTACAAGACCTGGGGAGATCGGGCCTCGGGTGCCTGGTGGCCTTCATGATCGAGGTCGTGGATATGGACGTGGCAACGGCTACGGCAGAGGAGGTGGACACAAGGGTGGTGCCAGTGGGCACAGTTCTGGCGGTGCTAGTAAGCAGCCGTCCAGCAGCAGCTCTCGAGGAGGAGGATAAGCAGGGAGAGGCAGAGGTAGACTCCGAGGTGGTGGTTGTGGAGGTTCTCAGTCTGGGCAAGGGAGCTCGGGTTCAACCTTCAAGGGGAAGTGGCATAACTGCAAGCAGTACGGACACAAGCAAGCGGATTGTCCGGACTTGTAGCAGTCGGGTGACAGAGTGGGTATGGTTGCCAACAGGCAGGGTACGGAGGTGTAGACAGCGACGTTCGGTCGAGATGATCAGCGAGTAGACATTGTCGATGGCCGTGCTGCTGGCACGAGAGAGACGGCCTGGATGATGCAGGTACGTTGACCTGCAAGGTCTTCCCAGAGAGAGTTCTGGGAGTCCAACATTACCTATCTCGACACTGGAGCTTCGAGATCCATCTTCTCCGAGTACTACCGCAAGTACGTCATCTAGAGTGAGGAGATTAACCGAGAGATCAACCAGGCCGAGATGGGAGTGAAGCTGAATGAGGATGCTCTCTTCCGTTTCCCTTTCACTGAGAAGCAGACGGGTCTGTGCATGCCTGTGCATCACAGAGCGTATCTCGTGAGAGACAGGGAGGATGGGTCTCCGTCAGTGGAACCGCTCTTTCGACTCCACAAGCTCGTTCTGATGGAGACGGCTGCTGACTCGTGGTTCACAATCATCGATGCCATTTTCGGCAAGCTGAAAGAGTTCCGCATTGACTGCCCCAGAGGAGATCCATCCTGCAACATTCTATATGTCGTCATGCAGAGCGCCGAGCGAGTGTACACCTCCCCGCACTGACTGTCTGCCGTCTCTTATGAGACTGCAATGACGTGGCACCGCCGCTTCCTATACTGTGGCGAAGAGCGGTTGGTAAGCATGTTAAAAGAGAATGGTTTGGTGGCCTGGAGAGACGTCCTTGACAAGGTCTGGAAGAACTGCGACATCTGTGAGCAGAGGAACGCTGTGAGATCTATACCACCGAGAAGCCGACACCGACGTGATGGGAAGAAGTAACTGTTCGGTGAGGAGTGGTGGTGGGACCTGATGTTCGTAAAGGAGGTAGGGCACAGAGGCGTACACATCATCAGCGTCCTTATTGAGCTCTTGCACCAATGGTGGAGCCTTCGTATGCTGAAGACCAAGGACGAGGCCGACCAGCATCTACTTCATCTGATCATTGCCAAGCAAATCATCCCTAAGATCATCTGATCTGACAACGACACCATGATTAAGCTCAGCAAGACCAAGCAACTGGCTGCTGAATACAACATCTACCTCGAGCCGTCTCCTCCACATTGCCCCAAGTCCCATGGAGCAGTGGAGGTTGCGAACAGGGAGATTAGGACGATGCTGAGGACTTCACTCAAGGAGATTGGCTGTGACGCCTAGTACGTGTGGCCTGTTCTCATCCCCGGCATTGAGCAGACGCACAACGTGACCTTTGCTCCCCTGACAGGTGTGAGCCCGTGGTTTGGCCGTTTTCAGTCTCCCCCCCCTTTTGTTCTCCGTTTTGGAGACCCTGTCGTTTTCAAGCCCCCTTTTGCTAACAAGTCTCTCTCTTTTTCTGGTGTGGAGGGAGTGTTCATTGACACAGTGAACGACACTTTGTGTGAAGTGTTGTATTACCCTCCGGAGACAGAGAGATGGACTGTCTGCAAGCTGCACCCCATCGTCCCGAAGCCAGTACGTCGGGGGGTGGAGGAAGCGTGGCTAGGCAGAGTAGCGCGACGCACAGGCAGAGGGAATGGGGTTGGAGTAGGGGGTGGCACTGAGGATGGAGAGAAGAACAAGTACGGCTACAACTACTATGACGACATGGACTACAAGTTTGAGGAGATTCCAGAACCGATGGTGCCTTTCGTGTCAGTCGAGGAGGTTTTCCCTTTGCGCCCTGTTCGTGGCGCTCTTGCAGAGATCGATGGAGTGCTGCAGCCCGTGCAGCTGATTGGCAAGATGGGAAAGAAGTCTGCTGAGGTTGCTCTGATGAGGATGGACCCTCTGGACATGTGGAGACCGAGTGAGATCTGCCATGTCGAGAAGGCCAAGATCGTTCGCCTTTTCACGATGATGGACGGAGAGGTCCCCAAGGAGATTATAGATGCTGTGCAGAAGAGCGAGATCGACGGCAACGGGACAGGTACTGCCTTGATCGAGGAGGTGCCTGTGCCTATTGATGTTGACGTCATTCCCACAGACTTCACTGCTTTCCTACGGATAAGAGAGACTGCTCTCATGACTATGGCGACCCCGATGAAGTTCTCTGGTGGCACTGCTCAAAGGCCAGCTACCAGAAAGGAGATTAACAGCGGCATCTTCAACGGCACCCGCATCAAAGAGTGGGCAAAGATCTTTCTGAACTCCATGCTCGGAAAGAAGGTGGACCGTGATGAGGTGGTAGCCGTTCTGCCCCTCAGTGCTCGTTTTATATGGAAGGAGAACGGGGAGACAGGAGAGAGGGACACAAACGTGAGGGTGTATTCTCAGGGGTTCAAGGACCCTAGAGAGATGCCGACGTATGCCGGCACCCCGAGTATTCATTCTATCTACATTGCCATCATCTACATGCTCGCCAAGGACTTCCCTATGATGAAGGCCGATGTGTCTGGGGCTTTCTTCCAAGCAGAGGATGTCTGTGATGAGAAGATCGGGATCCGAGTTCCCGGAATCAGGATTCTCCCTGATTTCCCAGACAAGAAGCCGAAGGAGTTGAGCAAGTTCACCAATGAGCAGTACGAGATCGTGAAGAAGAAGAGGAAAGAGTTGAAGGAGGGTGAGATCTACATCGCTGACAAGGCTCTGTATGGAGGGCCTGGTTCGGCAAGGATGTTTTCAACCAAGGCGAAGACTGAGTTGAAAGAGCTGGGCTTTGAGGAGATCGATGAGTCCATTCACGTGCGAAGAGAGACGAACACCAACGAGGTCAACGCTGTCATCTATCACCATGTTGACGACTTTGAAGGAGGTGCAATGGACATCAAGGAGATTTTCAGCAAGTACAGGCACAGGCTGTCTCTCGGCAGCCTCGTGTGAGTCGTCGACGGCGAGGTGGCAAAGTTCGTGGGCATCGAGCAGATGAGACAGGGAAAAAAGATGTTCCTGTCTCAGGCCTCTTTCCTCAACTCGCTCTGCGTTGATGATCTTCTTCCTGAGAAGAAGCGTGTGGTGAGAGAGGAGGACATGAAGGTGCCGGAGGACGACATGATCGATCTGTCCCTCAAGCCGCGCTACCAGTCCCTCATCGGCACTCTAGGGTGGGCCGTCCGTACCCAACCGAAAGTGTAGCCGTTCTTTTTGATTCTCTCTTCGAGAGCGAATTATGTCAGCAAGAAGCTGATGGAGTGTTTGGCACTCGTGTTGCAGGCACTCAAGGAGAGACCGTTTTCCCTCGAGCTCAAAGGGATCGACATCTCCACTCTCCTCCTCTACATCTTCAACGACTCTTCCTTTTTTACTCTGTCGAAGGAAGGACGTCAGGCTTGGATGCATTTCCTGGTTGATGCAATGTGGAGGCTTGAGAGCGATAATGAGTGGAACCTTGTCGCGTGTGGTTCTAAGAGAACGAAGCAGAAGTTCATCTCTTCCAGTGGCACCTCCTGTGAGATGGTATCGATGGTGGACGGTGTGAAGGCCGCCTACAAGACGCGTGACATTGCTTTTCGCCTCTTCGGGAAGCTGCCGAGAGTGATTGTGGTCACGGACAGCAAGCCTCTGTATGACCAGATCGAGTCCGGATTGGCGCGTTCAGAGCCCCGCATGCAGGGCACTCTCGACTACCTCATGCAGGAGATCAGGGGTGAGGGTCTCGATACACAGATCGTGTGGGTAAAGAGGGAGTTTCAGAGGGTTGATGTGCTCATTCGAGCTGTCTGGTGGTGAGCGAAGGGGGAAGAAAAGGAAGAGAGTGAAAAGAGGTGTTGGTTTTCTTCTTTGCACAGTACTTTGCTCTCTTTGATTTTCAGACTGTCTTCTCCTTCCCTCTCATCTCTTCTCTTTGTCTCTGGATTTCCCTCTGCGAGAAGCCGAGCTATTTTAATTTGATTAAACGGTGTGCTGCACTCGTATCCTTACAAATCTTTAAATGAAAGAGTTTTGGGGAAACGAGTGGGGAGTGTGTGAAAAGTGTGTGCGCGATGCGAGTGAGAATGCGTGCATCACGAGTGAGAAGCACCCTATGAATGTGGACGCGCGATGAAGCGTGGCGGTCTGGGGTGCGCATACAAGCAGAGTAAATTGAAGAGCATGCTTGAAAGGCTGACTTGATTGAGAGAGCTTGTTTCAATATGGAGTGTGACATATCGAGCATAGCTAGCTAAGCGTTGATCACTTTATAAATAACTGAGTGACAGTGATGGTTGGCTGTAGCAGGTCGGAATTTTCATGTGTCTTTGAGTCGATCGTGTTGATGTTGACTTGCTTTGGGCCTCTCGAGTTTGAGTATGACTGGAGGGCAGTATGGATTTAAAGGCTATGCACAAGCATAGAAAATATTCTTTTATTGATAGTCACTAGATTGATTTGAACATATGGAAGCTGATGACTCTGCCCTGGTTGGACAGACTCCTTCTGTAAGTCGATGAATGGATGTGAGGTGATTCAGTTATATTGCCGTCTCCCCTAGTTGTATGGTAGGACAGCTAGCATCACACTTTTCTGTGTCTTTCTCCTACATATACCTATGCGAGGCTTCTACATGTTGTCTTGATGCAGCGACATACTGGTCAAACGCAACTATCCTTTTCACTTTGGTAACGGCCGAAGATCCCTCTGTCCGCCTCTGTCGTCGTCAGCTTTTGTACTTTCAACTCCCTCTTAGTTTCTTCTTCTGTGAGCTGGGCTATCTAAACCTCTTTCTTTAACCACCCACTTTCTCTCTGTACTAACTTCTATCCTGCACCCCTCCAAAGTTCTGCACCCTTTATCTCAAAGCACACTCCAAACTTCTGTTTATAAACTATATATATGTTTTATGTTGTCGATGTTTTAAACTAGGTATTAAAACTGTTATTAATTAAAGAGAAACAACTTTTAAATATTATTATTTAAGCTATATATACCAGTGATCAGTGTTGTTTTGCTTGCTTATATCCCAAGATTCCTAGCAATGCGCTGCACGCACTCCTAAATTTTTGGTAGGGCCTCTTTGAAAAGTGAATTTTATGGTTTTTAAAGGGGGTTTTAGCGTAGTTTTAGGGGGGTTTTCGCCCCTTAGAAGAAGATTTTTTGCCTATAAATGAATTTTTGGCAGCTCATCACCAAAACGTGAACCAATCGTTCATGAGTGCATGCAGCATGCCTAGCAAGATTCCCAAAATTTTTCACATGTATGCCTTTTCTTATATTTCTTTACTATAGATAATTGAAACCAATATACAAATTCAATGACAGTTTGTATAGTACTGATTCAAAATCAAATGTGTTACTGTGTTTTAGTATGATAATACTACTATTATTTATAATAAGTTTTCTAGTAAGTTTTCCCTTTTTGGGAAAAGGCCTGTGGGAAAGCCTGTGGCACCGTGTTCTTTGCTCGTTTGATTCAATTTGTGTGCTTAAAGCTATAGGCTTGCAGATTTAGCAGCTATCAAAATCAACGCAGGGGAATATTATTCACAACGGCTAGCCAAAAACAGGAGGAAATAGAGGAGGATAATTATGGAGCGGGTGAAAGAGGCACTGAGGCAGAGGGAGACGAGACACTGTCTGAGGCAGAAAAAATGAAAGAAAGAATTTTCAAAGAAAGAAAGAAAAAAAGAAAGAAAGAAAAAAAGAAAGAAAGAAAAAAAAAAAGAAAAAAAAATTAAGAAAGAAAGAAAGAAAGAAAGAAAGAAAGAAAGAATTTAAAGAAAGAAATACGGACCTCATCGGACCTCCCGGAACCTAGTAAGTACCACTTGAAAGTTCAAGCCATATTTTTGGATAAGCTTAAAAGTTTGTGCTACAGGCGCTGATTGTTTACACTGTCTTGAAAACTTAAACTACATATCTGGATGATGGCTTGCCTATATTAGTGCCATACGTACGGCCGGTCTCTTGAAAAACAATGCCATATACATACATTATCTTGATTGTATTCTTAAAAGTTTCAAGACTTAAATTCAAGTGGTACTTAGACTCAGATAGGTTGAAGGGCGGCCAGAAGGGCGATCAGAAAAATGAAGGTGACAAAGGCGTTCCAAGGCCCTAGCTTTCTGCACACAAACCCTAGCACAAACCTTTGTAAGTGAGTGTCACTAAGTAGAGGTGCCGGATGCATAAGGTTGTTAGAGGTAGACATGCAGTCTAAGCCAGCCTTCATCAGATAAGAGAAAAAAACTGAAAGAGGAGATGAAAGGCAGTATGGTTCTCAGACTGGCAAATGAAGCAGAAAGACTGGTACTATAAAAAAGAATTGTGGATCAAGCAAAGTGTGGGCCACTGTATGGCAAGGAGGACCGTTTAATACTAAGTGAACCTAGAAGTGAACTTAAGCAAATGGGGTGGAAAACGCTCACATGGGAATATACCTAGCTGCAAGTCTCATAAAGAATAATGAAGAGACTTACGGCTAGACTTACGTCTCGATAGAGTTGTTAAATGTCATACATGACAAATGTCAGTGTCGACACGTGAGCTTGGAATGATACTCAGTGCTAATGATATTTATGTTTTAATACAATGTCGACACTTACTTTTTTCTATTTGTTACCATCTTATGCTTAAACTTTTGAGGCAATAATGATGTAAAAAGTTTGTTAAGTCAAACCTCCTATGACTTAAACCTTCAAATTATATTGAACCTCACTGAACCTAAGTGGCTTTTTATGGGAGTCAACGGTTAGGTTCAAGGAGGTCTAAATTATAATTATTCATTAATTTTTAAACATGATAAACAAAAATTAAAACTGATGAAACGTTTTATAAATGAAATTGAGTGGCTTTTTATGCGTTTTTAACGAGCCGCATGCACAGTTGGGGATGGTTGGTACAAAAAACGTATTACATAAGTGAAATTTGACATGATGCATGCGCGGCATCAGTATGTGTGCGTGTCTGGCCATGTCAGGCATGCAAAGGTATCGCACGCCGTGTGAGAGTAATTCACGTATTTCGCATGCATGAATAATTCTGTTTATATTTCCATGTATATATGTAAAAATCTATGTAGAGTGAATTCAATTAATACAAAGACCAAAAGTTGAGCCAAACAGAGGCATGAATGCAAATAGTAAACTGATCCATGAAGTCTCACTCCATCTGATGGAGCCAATAACCTTCTGATAATAAAATGGCTAGGGTGTGCCAAGAGACACAGTCCCTATATTTCCACTGATGACTTGCAGCGAGAGTCAGATGAACAACAGTTGATTGAGTAGAGACTGAAATGTCAGAGTCAAAGAAAGAAGTAGAGAAAACTCTGGGGGAGTATCCCTTTATTAATCGAAACGTAAAAAAGTGGAGAAAGAGCACAGTGTGCATCCGACACTCCAATGTTAGACTGTTTGGCAAGACAGAGGAGGAGGTTGCACAATGGGATTTCAATCAGTTGTTGCTCGCATGTCAGGACCATCCGAAGGCAGGTCCAGCAGCTAATACTGTCTACAGAAGAAAAGAGGATGGTGACAATACGTTGAAGTCAGGCACGGGTCCAAACCGGGCAATCTCCTGAAAGAAGTGCATTGATGCCCTTGTTTCTGATATCTACATCGCTCTTCAGTTTGTGGACGAACACAAAAGAGACGATGTCAATCAAGAATGGGCAAGAGCAGCTGATGTGGGTTTTGGGGTCTACTCGTTTCAAAAAGTCGTGGTCAAGTATGAGAATCTCAACAAACGGACCAAAAACGCCGGTGCGGAGGATGATACCACTGATCGCATCAGAGCCCTCGCTGTTCGTAAGTCCATCCCCAACCACTACCTGGTCCTCTGGTCCGCACAGATGACCCAAGATCAGTACAACAACCCAGACAAACTAATGGATAAGTGCAGAGCCATGGTATGCAAGACAAACTGCAACAGCTTTACAACAGTCAGTCACCTTGAACCAAACCCAGCAGCAGCAGCAGCTATCCGTATGACTGGGGAGTTCAAAAATGCAAACTATATTGGTGGGACTGGCAACCCTCCCCTGAATCACGGAGGCAGAGGGGGGAGAGGTGAAAACGCAGGAAAAGGAAAAGGTAGAGGATTTCATGGAGGATATCAAACTGCCTCCGGGTCCTTCAACATCAATTCCAACTTCAATCCCCAGTCTGAGAGCAATAAGCAGCAGCAACAAAACGAGTGCCCCAGATGTGCTCGACAAGGGGGGCATGATGAAGGATATGACTGCAGGGGACTGAAGCATTGGTATGTGCATTGCGAATCAGTTGGGCACTTTGAGAGGGTGTGTCTCGATATCCGCAGGAAACACGCAGAGAGAGGCAGAGTGAGGGGGAGAGGGGGTGGACCCCCAGCACGAGGGGATGCGCAAGTGGGGGGACAAGGGCCTGCTCCGCACATGGCATCCTAGGTGGCATCGTACATGTGCAACTACTCCGCAGGTCCTCTTATGCCTCCCGGCTACTTAGCCATGATGACTGCACCTTTATTTCCCTTCATGAAAGCATTGGGGGATGTGGAGAACCCGACTTTCTGAGTCGGTGAGGTTTTAGGAAAGGTAGAGAAAGGAACCGGCTCTGGAGACAGCTGGTAAAGAGAACAATAGAGGGACTGAGTGGGAGTACAGGGAGATACACCTACTCTTCTTCACTTCTTTTCAATCAGGCATACACGTGTGGGGGTACAGGGAGTCACATTCACATATCCAACAAAGTTAATCAATGCAGGGCGTCACTGAAAAGGAAGTTGACCATACAGTGTAGGGCATCACTGTGAAATAGAAGTATACATACACATCCAGACAATCAATCAGTGCAGGGCGTCACTGATAATTAGACAGGCAGTATGGAGCGTCACTGACTGATACACAAACAGTGCGGAGCGACACTGATGGAAACACAAACACAGAAGGATATACAAACAGTGCGGAGCATCATTATTTCTGACAGTACTGCGGAGCGTCGGTACTGGTCAAACCAAATTCATAAAAGCAAACCTCCGTAGCAAACCTGTATATATCAAATTTTGAAACTCATTTCTCCGATCTTGTGATTGAACAATCGTCTCCGAAATGAGGGGGGTGAGTGAAATTTAACATGATGCATGCGCGGCGTCACTATGTGTGCGTGTCTGGCCATGTCAGGCATGCAAAGGTATCATGCGCCATGTGAGAGTAATTCGCGTATTTTGCGTGCATGAATAATTCTGTTCATACTTCTATGTATATATGAAAAAATCTATGCAGAGTGAATTCAATTAATACAAAGGCCAAAAGTTAAGCCAAACAGAGGTATAAATGCAAATAGTGAGCTGATCCATGAAGTCTCACTCCATCTGACAGAGCCAATAACCTTCTGATAATAAAATGGTTAGGGCATGCCAAGGGACACAGTCCCTATATTTCCACTACATGCTAGTAAAAATGCCGTTTTTGCTTAAAAGTGTCGATCGCTATAAGTGTTAGTGTTGATACTTTAGCAATTGAAAGTGTCAACATATGACACTAATGACATTTAACAACTCTACATCTCAAAAAGTAGAAGAATTTGAAAAGAGAGGCAATTTATTTAAAATTGATTGACTGACAGATCTGTTTTTCCTTTCCTCTAGGGCCGGGGCCCTAGCCTTTCCCTTAAATCCCTTTTCTGAGATTGAACGCTAGATTGAACGCCAACATTCCCTTATCAAATTCACATTAGAAGTATTCCAACTGTATTCGCAACTGGATACGGATAGCGATGGCGCTAGATGGCGCATCCTAGAGCGCGTTGTACTACACGGTCTAACACGGTCATAGTCATATATAGAATTAGTGACCATGTTTGATATGATTTGATTTGAGGTAGGGTTTAAGCTCAAATCAAATATCCAGTCAGGGAGGACCTAGTGTTTAAAGACCTATCAAATACGATCAAATATTTGATCAATATGACTTTCAACCTCAAATATGAAGGTCCCGCAAAAACTTTTGCAAGTACCGATCCGTCACGCATGCTGATTCAAATAAAAAAACCTAAATCTTGATGGTTTGCTCTTAAAAAAAAAATGTTTTGAGCTGCACTGAAATTGATGTTTCACCTCCTTTTACTTCATGCAGAGGTAAACCGATCAGCTGAACGTTTTCCCGAACAGCTGTGTTGACTTTTCTGGTGCTGGAACATCTTTTACGGCCCCCTTTTTGAGCGTCTGCAAACATTTTACACCTCGTAAAGACATGTCACACAATCTGACAGGGTCGAACGGGAAGAAGGAGGCATTTGTTTTTAGAGCCGGGTACGCAAAAAAAATATGGTCTATACAAAAGGGGGCAAATGTGATTCAGTATCAGGTGAAAATACAATGAGCCGAGGGGGAAGGAGAAACTATTTGTGGCTGTGAGTTTGCAGCAGCGGCAACCAGTTCTTTTCAAACCCTACTCATCAATCAGCATGGCTTGATGATCACGTCTGACAAACATGTGCAGCTACTCCAAGAAAGACAGGAGAAGCGGTCGAAGGGGGCGGGGGGGACGAAGCAGCCTGACGTGCAAACGTTTTTCCCCACCAAAGATGAAGCAAAAGCCGTGGACCAATTTGAAACCAAAGGAGGCGGCCGCAGATGCAAATGCTGAGAAGGCTGGGGGGAAACTTCCCCCTCCTGAGAAAGTCATCACTCCGGGTGAGGAAGGCTACCGACCTCTCTATATCTACCTCCAACACAAGGGGCTTGTTGTCAGCCCTGGCGCGGCACAGAGGGTAGCCGAACTTACCAACTCTGGATGCTTAGCTGCCCAGAAACAGGATGGTTCCAATACCAACAGCAATAGCAAACGTGTGCGCGGTTCTCCGTCTCACTCCGTTGTCATCTCTCCGCAACCGAATAGAAGCCCACGAGCACCCACTCCTGGAAAGCCGAAAAGCCAGAGAAAAAGCTCTCAGCAGCTCCCACCACCGATTGATTCGATTCACATTAAAGAAAGTGATCATGAAGAAGAGGAAAAGGAAGTGCCATAAAGCTGAGTGATTGTCACCTCAATTTTGGTACGTGCTCTAACTTTATCGTATCAACAAAAAGTCATATGCAATTTCAAATCTATCAATTTTACGTTCTTAATCTCTATTAGTACTAGAGTGAGTCTCAATGACTAGTGTATATACACTGCCACACAGGCATATTTTTTTTACGGGTTCTTAATCTCTATTAGTACTAGAGTGTGTCTCAGTGACTAGTGTATATACACTGCCACACAGGCATATTTTTTTTACGGAACTGATAAGTTATAATTTTATATATATTTTTTTAAATTTTTGAAATACATATCAGAAATGTTCTGATAACTATTGTGATTAGTATTGTCATGAGAAAAATGATCAGAGTGACAGTAAGTCAGTGATTCAGTGAGGAACCCTAAGAGGTTAACCTCAAATCTTACCTCAAATATCAAATATTTGAGGTTGAAGCTCAAATCAAATCAAATCAAATCGAATCAAATATAATCAAATCAAACATGGTCACTACATAGAATTCTTTAAGACGAATATATAAGTTTAAGTTCTTCAGTAAAAAAAAAATATAACTAGAAATATAAAGTTTAAAGTTTGGAAGTGGGTTTTGTTATTAAGGAAACTTCCTAGGAAACTTTATATACTATAAAACAAAACGGCGACAGTGCTCTAGCTAGGGCACCACTAAATCACTTATCACTTATGTACATCTAGTCACACCTAAAATCTTTATAGAGGATCGAATTAATCTAGAAAACTACTAGTAGGAGTAGTAGTAGAAAGGAATATTGGTATGTATATAAGTTACCTAGCGAGTCACCTGGGCGAGTCACGAACGCGCCAGGTTGCGTCTCGGCCTGCCACCAGCGCAACTGTTTTGACAAAGGGATCCTATTTTGACCCTCCGGCACAAATTCGCCCTTCTCTTCTCTTCTCTTCTCTTCCTTCCTGGCTCGATCGACCGGGTCGCACCTACAGCTTTGCTGCTTGCCTGCTTGCCTGCCTGCATCAACGTACTTGCTGCGTCTCAATCCCGTGCACAAATAATGAACAGACTGCCTGCTTGTGCCAACCTGCACGACTGCCCAAGACCCGGCCTCTCCCAGGCCCCCCCTCTAAACCCGTGAGTATCCCCCTTCCCTCCCACACCCTCCATCGTGCAGTTGGCGGGTGCCCTCCCAAGAAGCCACCCAAAGACAGAGACGTATCGACAGAACAAGCAGGACTTCAAGAGAGAAAGAGAGAGAGAGAAGCACTGCGTCCGCATGACCAAGGCCAACGCCACCAGACAGCTAGTATTGATACACACCCACACTCGATCTCTCTGCCTTAATTCCACGCACTGACTCATCGATTGAATTCGCAAGACCCACAGTCAGTGAGTGAACTTCCATCCCACCTCTGTTGAATTGGATGCTACATTTTGCCCTCATCAGACGAAACCCAGATCCCACCCCCCCACCCCCCTACTACCATTAGACCCCTTCCACCCCGTCCCGTCCCGGCCCATGCACTCATCCGAAGGCGTGCGAGGGGGCGAGCCGGAACGAGAAGGGGGGGACAGACAGATGGAATCAATTCAGAACGAAAGAAGAAAGAGAGAGTTGCGGGTGGCAAGGTGGTTGCATGGAGGAGACGCAAGAGAGGGTCAAAACGAGCAGCGAAAAAGGAGGGATGATCGGATGTTTCTTTCAAACACTTATTTGGATGCGATGCAATGTTTCGATCCTTTCTTCTTCCTTTCACAGGGGCAGACAGCACGGAGGCAGGGGGGGAGGGATGACGGAAAAAGGATGGAGGGAACCGTGGAGAAAGCGACTGAAGCAGACAGCACTGATCGGATGACTACACAAAAAGAAAAAAAGGAAGGGAGAAGAAGAGAGGAAGGAACGAAGGCAGAGAGACAGGAAGAGAGGAAGGAATTGAGGAAAGCCTTTGCCTGTCACCACACGCTCCCTTCACCCCAACTATGCACACACAAAATCCCTCCCCCCCCTTTTCCTGTGTCAAGAAAGACAGGTGAAAGAGGTCTCCTTCAGCCAGTCAGGCAGGCGGGCAAAAGCACAGTCACCTCAGTCTCTCCGCCTGCAGCACGGCGGTACAGTTTTGAGAAAGGCAGCACTAGACAGGTAGGCAGGCAGGCAAAGTTAAGTACGGAATGCGAAAGCAACACGTTTCCTCCGCAAGTGCACGTGCAGGTCGACAGGCCTTGCAAGCCAGAGCCCAGAGGAGAAGGAAGTAAGAGGACGGGGGACCCTACGCCCCCCTCGCCTCTCTCGATAAAGCTCTGTCTCTCTCTCTCCACCTCCTCACCCTTCTCATCCAATCCCACCCTCGCACTCGATAATTCAATCGACAACAGCTTGCGGCATTCATGCACCCAGGCCTGCCCTCCTTCAGTCCCCTTCTGTAGTTTTCCGGACAATTCTTTGGACTTTCTTTTTGTACTCGTCCGGTGTGTTCTTCATGTGCACCTGCAAACAAACAAACACCCACACGAACACGAGGCGCGACGGGTGTGGGTTCGGACAGGTTCCGTTCACTCCAAGGCAGACAGACAATGGAACAGCAGACACCTGGGAAGGAGAAACATGAAAGTCAGGCTCTCACCGACAGCCAACTCTTAGCCTCTACTCAACCACCCAACGCCACACACTCAGACCGCATGTCTTATAGTCGGCATGCACGATCGATTCTTTTCCTCACCCCCCAACCCCACCCACCAACCAACCTACCGCCGCGTCGATGTTAGCAGGCGAGTCGAGATTCGGCTCTCCCAGCATCGAGATGACAGACACCAGAATCGACTCCACCCCCAGGATTGGACGCCATCGCTCATCCGACCTCTCTTGGGGGTTGAACTGGTCCTCTCCTGGGTCGTGGAGGATTGAGATGCACACGCGGCCGTCCGGATAGACTGCACCCATATGGACACACAGACAAGACAGACTGTATGTAGACAGACGGACGGACAGACAGGCAGGCTGTATGTTCCTTCTCTCTCTTTCTTTTTTTCCCGGACTCTATGTTTCTTTTCTCCTTTTCTTCTCTTCTTTGGAAAGGTAGACAGACAGACGAAGGCCCATGCAAGATCTGCTCAGGCGCGAACGTCCGGAAGGGACAAAAAGTCCGTAAAGACGACACGCACATACATAAACGGAATCGGACACATACAGAGAGTAGCTATGGGTTCCTGCGGTCGGAGGGAGGCGGATCAAAGAAAGAGTGTTGAGAGAGGCCTTTTCCTCATCCATCATTTCAAGCATTCATCGGAGCGGGGAATCGTGCATTTGATCAGGAATGAAGGCAGACCGATCGATGGAGATAAAGTGGAGGCACGAGAAGAATCAGAAGGATCGAGCAGGAAGAAATGGCAGCAAAGGGAAAAGGGAACGTCGGTCACAGTCGGTAATTCCAAGGAGCCTCTGAACAGCCAGTATGGCACAAAAGGTTCATTTCTCGATCTTGCACAGCAGTACCCGGAATCACGCTCGTCAGATGACTCTTGTTTGCTTGGAGAGGGTGAAGAGGAGACGGGGGGATACAGTGGACAAGGGGGAATAAACCTCGTCGCAGCACGGAAGTGGGTGGAAACGATGAAAGAATGACAATCGCGAAAGCGAAAAGGGCGGGAAAAGAGGCTGGGGGATGAGGACGTCAGCGAAGGGTGTGAACTTCGCATCCTTCAACAGACAGCCATTGAAAGAAGGAGTGGTCTCGCCTTTCTTCTTCCCTTCTGCGCCTTGCTGGCTCCTCCACAAAGCAGCAGACTGACTGTTTGGATGCCACATCTCGTTGACGAATTTCATCTCCGGTGGTTTGTTGGGGAAATCTTCAGGAAAAGTCAGCATTGCAGTGAACAGCCCGCCCTCCCACATTGTGTCTTGTGGTCCTTCAAAGCACACCCGCCACTTGAACCAGTTTGAGTCATCGTCCAATCCAATGCTGAAAGGAGAGTCTGTGTCTTTATTCAATTCTGCAATGAAGCGGAAAGGTGAGAAGAGGACAAGGATGACACAGTGCAGAGAGCAAAAAGAAGGAAGAGGGTACGAGACGGAAAAAAGAAACGATTGACTGACTGACCCATGAACTGCTTTTTCAGCAGTTCTCTTGCGACGTTGACCCCGGCCATTTATTTTATTTATTCTTTTGCACAATCAGTCGAACTCCCAACAGATTTCTCAGCGCACGTTAGAGGTCCATTGGCGCCACGGACCACTTTTGACTGTAGAAAGACAGGATCAACAGGAAAACAGCTGCCGAGCCTGATGAGGAAAACAAAAGAGTGCGTCTCTACAACAGAAATTCGTTTTGGCTTGAAGGACGGGAGCTAGACAATCACTTCAGGGAAGGCACAAGCAAAGGATGCAAGTCAAAGGGGCGGAAGGAGTCAGGAGAGATTCTGAGTGAGCTGGCAAGCTGGGAAGATGCTGGGATCGAAGTCGGAAATTGTCGATCACAAGGCATGATTTTGTCAGAGACGTTGTGTCAGAAGAAGTGGAATTGCGCAGTGAACGCGCGGCCGAACATGCAGTTTTTCGCGACGGTTTTAGCTCGGAATTCTAAGCTAAGCTAACCTGGTCTACAAGTGGCTATATAATTGGTTATAGCGCCTTTTCATATAGCATAGAGGTGTAAGAACAGGGGAGGGGGGTGCGTTCGAGCTCTTAGGACTCCAGATCCGACGGGGTCCCCCTCGTTCGAGCTCTAGGGAGATCAGACCCCTGTGAACGGGAACCCCCCCGTTCGGAGAGCTTTAAGTGAGAAAAAGTGCTAGGTCATGAAGACAACCTAGATGATGACCTTCATGAAGCCTAAACTATTCTCAACTCTAACTTAAAACATACTTAAACTTCTGAAATTCTAGCTAAAATCTTCTTGTAACATTTTGTAGCTTGAATAAAATTAACTTCAACATTAATTGAATTCAACTCCGTCATGAGGTGTCATTAATCAGCTTCTAATTTTTTCTAATTTGTTATTAAACAAAGACTGGCAGAGGCAGAAACACTTGCGATATAGATATTAGGTAATCGATGTGCCCTTATATATCAGGGCAGTCGTTGCGCGCCTGCAGAAAGGCAGCCAAAATTCTTGGTGAGCCAGTCAGATTCTCTTCTGGCTCGTCGGTGTTGTCTGCCTCGGGCCACCCCTTCCACTTGATTCTAAACCACCGTTTCCTCCTCCGAGGAGGGCTTCTCCACTCCCATCCCCGGATTGCTTCCACTTCGTACTCCTCCGAGGGGGGGCTCGCGAAAACCTGTTTCAATTCCTCAAAACGCTGCAGTGTTGCAGCGGAGAGAATGAAACGCTTTCGCTCATCGTCATGAGTGAAATCAGTGACCTCCTCCACAAAACCTCCCATTCCCTTTGTCGTCAAGAAGTTGACACTGCGGACGGCTGTGAACTCACCCGATTCTCCATCCTGCTCGAGGAAAAAAATCAACGCTCTCTCTACCGCAGCCATGTACAACCACGGCTGATGCTTGAACCCCTTCCCACTCTTCATTCCCACAGCGAGGATCTGGACGACTGTCACGCTCTCATCAAACTGATAGATCCAGAGGCTGCGTGGAGTCATCTGCATTCATGAAAAATACACAAACTTCTAAATCAATAAATGTGACTATACAAAACGTTACTCGCGACAGAACAGAAAGTTAGAGAGACAGTGCAGACTGACTGTCACAGCAAGGAGACAAAAACATGCAAAAACAGACTCGGAGAGACAAAAAGTCAGCCACGCTGACTGACTTTGATAGCATCTGCATTGATCGGAGTTTCAGGCCCGTCCATGCGCAGCTTCTGGTGTTTGTATCTCTCGAGACGGCTTTGTAGAGTCTTCTCTGTCTCTGCAGCTGACTAGCCCTTTTTGAGCTTGTGGCGGACCTCCGACAGCGCCTTCACCATGTTGACCTTCATTTCGCTCCCGCTGCATGCAAGAACATAGTGTGCATGAGCCCTCTCCCTTCTCCCTTCCCCCCGCTGCAAGCGTTGCCGCCCTGGTATTTGAATGCCCGGGCCTTCGAGTGAGTACGACACCTGTCGAAGCTCGCTCAAAGCACGGAGGGTCTCCTTCTCATCTAAGGAAGAAGAAACGATTCGATTGATCTCTACAAGGAAAGCAGGAAGGGGGCAGTCAGCAGAAGAACTGTCCGACACACGCACGAGCTGTGCCTCACGCGCTGTTCTTGCACGGTTGGACAGAGAAAGACTGTCTTCTCCGTCGACTGTGAGAGTGGGGGAGAAGTCTTCTGGAACTGGGTGCTGAACTTCAGCACCCTCGGGTCCCTCAACAAGGATCTGCGTAGGATCGTACAGACTGTCTCTCTCACGGGAGTTCAACTCCATCTCCATGAAGACCCCTACTGCATCCGCGGACAAAGCCTCACGGAGTTCTTCTTCCATGGTTGACTCCACTACCTCCCCCTCAAACTCCAAATCAACCCACCGCACCTCCTCCAGAGACTCGGGAAGCTCGGCCGGAGCAGCATTCTCCTGTTCTCGAACCGCTGCCGAATCGACGTCACGGACTAAAATTTGACCTGACTCATCAGCGAGGAAATCAGAACCGAGTTCGTAGCTCATGAATCCCACTGCACTCTCCTCTGCTTGCTCCACAATCCAGATGTACTCTTCGCGGTGGAGAAGGGAGAAAGCGGAGTTGAGTGTGCGTCTCAGATTATTCACGATGTACCCTTTCTTCGTCTTGGGTCGGCGGAGGCCTTTCAGAAAGAGGGTCTGTTCCTTCACCATGTGGGTAGCGTGGTTCAAATAGTTGGAGATCATCATTGAACCCGTTTGGTATCGGGTCCTCCCGTTTCCTGTAAAAATAGAAATCCATCTAAGGTTCTGCGTGTTCATCTGCTTGTGCTCGTTCGACTTCTCGTGATCCAGAAATTTGAAATAGTAATAGTCCCCGTTCATGCAAAGGACTTTGTTGCAGGGCTTGTAGAGCAGCTTGTGCAGATCGATGACAGTGCTCCCGTCTCTTCAGACTTCCTCAACAAGATCGGAGTTCCATTTTATGGTACGGTCCCAATCTTCCTTCATCTCCGGTCGGCTTCTCTTTGTGTTTGGGCCAGGCCTGCTTGTCATGGCGGCGTGGTCCACACTCCGCTTTGGAGAGAATCTCGAAAAAGACATTTTGAAGTACGAATCTTCACAGCATCTTGAAAGGACTTCAGAGGGAAAGACAATGAAGAAATTAATGGTCGGCAATGGATCAGCGATCTCAATGGGGTCCAGGCTTGAGCAGCAGAATCAGCAGCAGTGAGTGGTATGAGAGCATCACAGTCAGCAGCAGTGTAAGGCAAGAGAAAACAGAACAACCATACAAGAAAGCGACTGTTCACAGAAGGCGGGGCATGGCGGGGCAGGTGAATCATTCAGTGACAGACTCAAAAAATTAATTTTGATCGCGCGCACGAACTCCGCGCGCCCCCCCCCCCCC
>JAHBMJ010003446.1:42982-56923 GCA_018398765.1 Chromera velia | reverse complement strand
CCCCGTTCGATCCGACGGGTCCCCCCTCCCGTTCGCGCTCTGCGGCCCCATTTGAAGGACGGCCCCCCCCCGTCGGGCAGCCTGAGGCTCCTGCCTACCCCGCCGACGGGGTCCCCCCCCCCCGTCCAAAAGAGATTTTACACCCCTATCATATAGCCTACTATAGCCAACCATGAGCGCATGCATTTGACATGAAACTAGCTCTGGAATAAGATTAATTGATGGCTGTAAATAGTTGTAAATCATCAATGAACTAACAAAAACCATCATAGAATAAAAATATAGTGGTAAAAAAAAAAGAGATAAAACCATTAAAATCATGATTGAGAGTACGCTCAAGAGGCTTTCCATCTGTTAATTAATTGAGAGTTTTGTTATGTATGTCGCTAAATATATAAGGTGCATTAAGGTGCATAGAAGTGCAAATCTACTAGAATCTAGCCGGGTTCATTAGAAAGTTCCACTTTTTCCTATTAGTCTCGATTAAACCTCCCTGAACCTAAGTGCCAGTTCAAAAAATATTATCAAGATAGTCTCTATCTACGGCATTGTTTTTCAAGAGACCGTCAACGCTTGCGGCGTAGATGGCGAAAACACTTTCCAGATATGCGACTTTGGCTTTCAAGACACCGTAAATGATCCGCGCTTGCGGCGCGGACTTTCAAGCTTATCCAAAAATGCGGCTTGAATTTTTAAGTGGTAGTTAGGTTTAGGGAGGTCTTGATTAGTCTCGAAAGGAATTAAAACAGTTGTGCACTCGTAATGTTCCAGAAGCATGCTGCTCCTGTTCTTTGCTTGTCGATGCGCACTTCTTTTCTCTTTTTCCGTTTGGTAAGGGGTGCATGCCGAGCGAATTGATTTTTAAAGCACGTAAGTCCCCATACGGATCCTTAAATGCTGCACGCGCCATTATGATTATTTCGGCTCGCTTCACGCATGATATTCATCTTTCCATGCGCTTCTCTCTCTTTGACTGATCCCGGCTCGCCTCTCCTGTCAGTGATTGCATGTTGAGTGACGCACGCTGAGTCCCGATTGTTTATGCAAGTGATTGCCATCTCTGGAACTCTTTTACTTCTCGTTTGGGGCTTTCCGGGGTTCTCGCACGCAGGGACTCCATCAGGCGTCTCCTCTCGCATGCATTTTGACTCACAAAATTTCTCATTATTTCATCTTGATCGATTGCTAGAATTGAACGTTTTTCCTCTGGGAGTGGCTCTCTGCTTGCCACTCTGTAATGACTTTCTCTGGAATAAGGACCTACCGATCGATTTCATCGTGAGTCTTTATTTTTGTCTTCGTGTATAGCTAGATATTCGTTCTTATAGTCTAGCAAACATCTCGTGGTGCCGGCTCCCGCTTTCTTCTTCTGATTCTTTGAGAAAGCTTCCTTTCTTTTCCCGGGTCGAACAGCTTTCTTCTTGTCCGTTTGCCTTCTCCTTAGCTTCTGCAATGGAGCAAACTCCAATGATTGAACGATCTCTGTCCGGTCCTCCCGCACCTGGCTCTGAGCTCGCTTCTGCTTTGTCTCCTCCTAATGCAGCAGATCACACTCTGCCAGCAGTTGGAGTCGAGGAGCACATCGAAGTGGCTCCACCTGATGTCTCTGGTGCCTCTGGTCAGGCTGGGCAGGGTGATCCACCTCCTCCTATGCCTCCGGTGTCCGACCCTCCACACCCGGTGGCTGAGGCGTCCTCAGGTGATGGTCCCCCTGCACCTCTTCCCGCTCCTCCGTACCCCCACTCGGCCCTGCCAACGGGGCACCAGGCCGCCTACTACCCCATCGGAACTCCTAGTCCAGGTTTTCTTGGATTTGCTCCTCCATAGGTGACTCTTGTCCCTCCTGCCTCAGGCTTCTTCCCTTCTACAGGCCCGTACGCGACTCCTGTGCCGCAGTCCGTACACCATTATTGGCCTCTCTGGCAGAACGTTCCGTCTCCCTCTCCTCTTGTACCGCCTGCGCAGCAGCAGCCACCCTGGCAGCCTTTCCCCGTTCCTTCCCCCGGTCACTCTGTTCAAGTTGTGACCTGCCAGAGTGAGTTGGCGAAAAAAGCAATTGACCAGTTGGCGATTTTTTTGGGCACCCCCCAGGAGGACGTAGAACTGTGGAAAGAAAGCTTCCACGAGGTGGTGGATGAAGTCCGCTCGTTGGATGGTTCCCATGCACTCGGCTCCCAAGACCTATCTGGCATCATCCATCAGAAGGTCTCTTCAGGGGTGTGAGAGGTCCTCCGTTCTCGCACTGTGCAGGCTGACCAGATCTACGACCCTTCGTGGCTGCTTGACACCCTTGACAGCCTTTACCTCGGTCCGTATGAGTCCCGTGTCCGGAAACGCTGGTATGCCGTCAAGGCACTTTATCCTCTTGCCAGTGAGTCTGTCAACACCTACTTTGCCCGAGCAGCCAAAGTCTTTGGCCGTCTCCGTCGACTCGTTCCAGCGATGGTGTTTGGGTCTGAGCCCTTTATCCCCTTCGAGTACAGCATCCTCCTGGAGTCACTTCCCGCTGAAGGAGGCGCTCATCGGTACGTCCTCGCATACCTGCAGGATTATATCCTCATGGGCCTTCGTGACTGCCTGCGGCGCTACGAACAACAGCTTGGAACACCGACTCCCTCTGCTACGATCTGGTTCTCGAGTGCACCTCCTTTCAGGTCATCTTCTACTCCCGAGCCCAACCACCCCAAGTGCATCTACTGCGGGGTCGCTCACCCATGGAGGAAGCATGTGAAGTGCATCGCTCACGGTGCCTTACCTCATGCTGATTGCTCTACTTACCCAGCGATCGCTTACGTTTGCGGTTGTGGCAAGCAGGGGTACCTTGATGCCATGTGTCCCTCCAAGCTCCGTGCCTCCAAAAAAGCCGCCAACGTTCACTGCGCGACCGTTTTTTTTGCCTCTACTGCCGTCATCTCCCCCGATTTGGTACATGGCCCTCATTTTGGCAAGGACGATGGGACAATTGTCGAGGCCGTCGGTCAGCTCTACCTCGAAAAGGTCTCCGCCTCCATCACTTACACCGTGAAGGTACTCGACACTCCAGTCCCTGTACGGACTGCTGGTTGCAACGACTCCTCTGAGGCTTCCGGAGCCGTCGTCTACGCCACCCACTCTGTTACGCTCGATAACGTTATCTTCGGTGACCGCCTTGAGTCCATTACCTTCCTCATCCTTCCACAGTCTTCGATCCCTTTCCTCTTCTCGAAGGCCCTTGCCCAACGGCTCTCTGTGAAGATGGATTACCAAGATAATGTCATGGTGATCCCATCGCCCTCTGGGCCTGATGTCACCTTGACATGGATCGACCTCGAGGAGTATTACGGCCTCCCTCTCGTCCAAGATGACGATTCCCCACCTTCATTAGTGGGCTCAGATGAGTCCGACGACGAGTATCCCCCCCTGGAGGATAATCCCAATGAGTCGGAGGATGAGATCGATAACTCTGCCTCCTTCTGTCCTCTTCCTTTTACTATGTGCACGACCACCTCTCCCACCACCACCCCTGCTCTACACTCGCCTCCAGAGGGCATTGCGGGTGTCGGGGTTCCTGTGTCTACGGGAGAGGCACCTGAGGGAGTGCGTGTTTGTGTGTCTGGGGGAAAGACACCTGAGGGCGTGTGCATGTTTGTGTCTCCGAAGGAGGCGTCTGTCCCCTCTGGAGAGGGAGTTGAGGGATTGAAGGAGCCAGCACGTCCAGGCGGGCTCGCAGGCGGGGCGTCCACTACAGCGCAGGATTCTGTGAAAGCAATCACTGGCGGTGATGTCCCTTCTCTTTCTGTTTCTTTTTCTGACGACCGCGATTCTCTCCCCTCTGAATCTCTCTCTGTCGATGAATCTGAACCTTCTCTCTCTGAGTTCGAGTTTTCTCAACTCACGTTTACGATTTAACTCAAACAGACAGGCACAATCAAGATTTTTACTGCTTCTGATTTTTGGGATTTGGTTCGCGGGGTTCATTGCGAGTGTGTGCATGCGGGCGTGAAAGAAGTGATGGCTCAACTCCTCTTTCATTTCTCTTTCGAACTCCCGCTCACTACCATTCGAGCGTGTGTCGCTCGTGTTCTCTCTTCTTGCCCTGAGTGTCCGCAGGTGAAGGGCCCGGTTAGTTTCTCCATCCCCGGTGTCTCCTTCACCAAGGGGGCATATGTGGGGGCGAGGCTACACCTCGACAGCCCTATATTTGGGGCCATCTGATTGCGGTCCGACTTATCAACTCACGGTGCTGGAGGATTTCCTCCCTTATGGCTTTGCCCCTCGCTTTGCTGCTCATCCCAACAGCCACGAGACTGTCACTTTCCTTGAAAACGTATGGTTTCCTCGTTTTAGGGTCCCAGAGGAGATCTGATGCGACCAGGGGTCTGAGTTTGCAAACGCCCCCCTCATTGAGCTCTCCAAGCGTCGGGGCTTCCGTCTCTTATTCGCGCCCTCCGGCTATAAGGACGGCAACTCCTTATCCGAACGATGGCAGAGAGACGTGCTTGCCTCTGTCCGCTCTCTCCTCCTTGAGCGTCAGCTCCCTGGCAGCTCATGGCCTGAGATCCACGATAAGGCGATTCGACGTTTGAACAACCGAATGTCAGTACAGAGGGGAGGTTCTCGTCACACCGCCGCTGCCCTCCCTGGTTCGCTGTCTTGTGTTCACCGTTCTTTCCCCTCTGCCTGCCCTCCCCGCCCGTCTGCTTTGTGGACTTATTGTGTGGGAGACATTGTTATGTACAACCGGGGCGCCTCTGGAGGGGGGGGTCGATCAGGTCAAGGTCACAAGTGTAGCCCCGTTTAGGCCCCCTATCATGTTGTCTCCGTTGAGAACGAACACTTCTACGAAATCGTAGCCACCGATGAGTCCCTCCGCCCCCAACGGACCACCGCATCGCCTTATCAGCTCCGTCTAGCCGTCCGCCCTGTCCCATCTGGCATCATACGCATACAACCCAATCCCCAAAGTGCTACTCTGGCCAAACGCACAGGATGGAGAGATTCCGCCTCGCTTCCTTCTTCCGCTGATGCTGCTCTGACTCTACTTTAGGAACAGGAGGCAGCAGCCTTTGTCCCCCTCTTTGGTCCCGATCCAATGACTGAGTCCCCCCCCAACACCGTGACGACCCCTACCCCTTTGCCCCCTGCTGACTTGCCTGCTGTCCATGCAACGGACCCGTCTCTGTCCTCACAGCCCACTCAGCAGCCGATCCTCAAGTCTGCCCCGCCAGCAACTCCCCCTCTCGCCTCTCCTTTCCCCGTCACACCTGTCCTACTGTAGCTAGGCACGATGGTGATTGGTCGTTCCCCCGAGCATTCACTCCTGTGGGTAGGAGAAACCCTTGGTGTTCTACCGAGTGATGGAGTAGCAGAGGGTGATGTCCGGTATGAGGTCCATGCATGGGGTTCCCACCAGCGATGTGCTCTGTCCCGCAGGCAGTGGGCACCGGGCTACTATTCCTCGGGAGAGGGGTATGTCTCGTATGATAAGCGCGCTTCCAAGCATGCGGCAGAGATTGTTGAACTGTCGCACGGTCAGATCGCGGCAGCAGGCTTCAAGATGGAGCGTTCGCGAGGCAATCGCGGGTCTCGTCTTCCCCCTTCTCTCTGCTCTCATTTTGCCTCTGGCTCGGATGGGTATCATTTCTATGAGTATCTAGGTATTCGTTTGTCTGACCCTTCTGTCGTATCTGCTGTTGCTTTTCTTGCTTCTATTGATTTGTCGGTGTGTGCTGCAACCACGCACCGACCAGTGAGTTTGAAACATCTGTGTTCTGCTTCCCGTCAGCTTGTCTGTTTCGCAGACCAGAAGGAGGATCAGGGATGGATCGATCGGGAGGTCTACATCAGGACTCTGATCTCTGAGGTTCCGAGGAACGTTCCTCGCGTCCCTCTCCTCCGTGTGCACACCGAGAAGCTTCAGGACGACGGCACGCACAAGTTCAAGACGCGCACCGTCATCAACGGCAAGCAGGTCCCTCGGGAGGGTTTGAGCGTCGCCACCCAACTCTGCCCTCCCGAAGCTGTGCGCATTGTCCTGCAGATTGCGTTGGACGCTTGCAAGCATCAAGGCATCGACCTTTCCTTTCAGAAGGCCGATGTCGTGCAGGCATACCTACAAGCCCCGTTGCCTCCTGATCACCCCCCCCTCGCTGCTATCCCCCCTTCTGACCACTCAGACCATGGGCAGTTTCTCTGGGTCCTCCGCAAGGCCGTCTACAGCTTGCTCGACGCAGGCAAGGTCTTCGAGAATTTTCTTACCTCCGTCCTCCGCTCCTTTGGATGGGAGCCAACGCTCTTTCCGGGCATGTGGGTGTTGTGTAGTGCCGATGGTGAGCTTCGTGCTCTTCTGGCCACCTACTGTGACAACCTGCTCATTCTGGGCATCGGGAAGGATGCGGCAGCTACCATCGACCCCCTCAAGGACATCATGACGTGCGGCGATTACACCAATCTCTCGGAGGGTCGTTTTGTTGGTGTACAGTTCGACGTCTCCACCACCGGCGTGTTCTGCCACCAACATGACTACGTCGCCTCCCTTGTCCTCCCTCCTGATCTGGCCGGCTCTGACCGACGTGTAGACAAGCCTCTCCCTGTCGGGTCTACGTATGAGGACGACACCTCTCCTCTGCTGTCTGCCGCAGGTGTGAAGGTCTTCCGAACCCTGCTCAGGCAGGTAGGCTATGTGACGAGCTGCACACAGCCAGATGTCGCTCTCGCGCACTCGTACCTATCACGTTTTCTGGCGTCTCCAACCGAGAGGGCTCTTCGTCTTCTCCTCCAAATGGTGCGCTACCTCCGTTCATACCCATCTCTTGGGATCCACGTCCGTCCTTCCTCCGATCCGACTAAGCTGACTGCCATCGAGCATGGGGACTCATCGTTTGGCAACGCCGCCTCCCCACATCCTTAGACGGGCTGGGTTGTTTTTATCAACAACTCACCTCTCATTTGGAAAAGCAAGAGGCAGTCCTGCGTAGCAAGATCAACTACAAGAGCAGAGGTGCTCGCCCTGGAAGAAGACATCGACGCCGCGCTGCATTTTACGAACTGCACCGCCCTCTTCTACTCCAACATCCGTGTCGGAATTGGCTGCGATGCAGCGAACGTTTTGTCTCTGCTGTTGTCTGGCGCCTCTTCTTCTGCCGAGCGTGCCCTCCTCCCCATTATCCAGGAGATGCAGGACAAGGCTTGTGTCGTTCCCCTCCAGGCCGCCACTGACTTGCTTGAGCAACATAGGATTGATATCTTCAAGATCCCCACCGATTCCAACCTCTCTGACCTCCTCACGAAGGGGCTCGACCTTGGCGCTCTGACTCGTCTCATGAGTCCCTCTCCCTCTCTTTCTCCAGTGTTTGGGAGCGAGATTGTGTCTTCTCTTCCTCCTCTTGCTCTGCGTGACCGCCCGACGATGGAGAAGGAAAGAAGGGGGGATGGGGAGGAGCCGACCGCATGAGAGCGTTTTGTTTGTTTCCCGGTTTTGTCAGCTACCGCTGTAGAAAGAAGAAGCCACGTAATGTTCCAGAAGCATGCTGCTCCTGTTCTTTGCTTGTCGATGCGCACTTCTTTTCTCTCTTTCCGTTTAGTAAGGGGCGCATGCCGAGCGAATTAATTTTTAAAGCGTGTAAGTCCCCATCCGGATCCTTAGAAACTGCGCGCGCCATCATTGTTTCGGCTCGCTTCATACATGATATTCATCTTTCCATGCGCTTCTCTCTCTTTGACTGATCCTGGCTCGCCTCTCCTGTCAGTGATTGCATGTTGAGTGACGCACGCTGAATCCCGATTGTTTATGCAAGTGATTGCCATCTCTGGAACTCTTTCACTTCTCGTTTGGGGCTTTCCGGGGTTCTCGTACGCAGGGACTCCGTCAGGCGTCTCCTCTCGCATGCATTTTGACTCATAAAATTTCTCATTATTTCATCTCGATCGATTGCTAGAATTGAACGTTTTTCCTCTGGGAGTGGCTCTCTGCTTGCCACTCTGTAACGACTTTCTCTGGAATAAGGACCTACAGATCGATTTCATCGTGAGTTTTTATTTCTGCCTTCGTGTGTAGCTAGATATTCGTTCTTATAGTCAAGCAAACATCTCGGCACTAAATAGTAATAATATGATGTTATGCAGTTGGCTAGGCAGTTGGTCAGACTCCATCAGAGCCCAGGTGGTATGTTCACCCAGGGAAATTCATCTGCTTTAACAACGCTTTAACTGCTTCAATTCAATTCACTTCCACTATTCACTTCAGCACTAAATGTCGTTCTGCTATGTCTTACTATCACTTTCTGCTAGACTTTCTGTTAGATACTAATAGTTCTACTAAGTTTAATTGAGATTTACCTAAATATTTACAAGTCATTTAGGCTAGGCTTAGATTTAATATATATATATATATATATATATATAGAGAGAGAGAGAGAGAGAGTTTCCCTAATATAATAATATAAATATAATATAATATGATATAATATCTGTATGATAAATTTATCTGTATTTGTTTTTCTTTCTCTCTTAATTCAACTACCTTTGCCATGCAGAGTCTGGACAGAGCAACCTCCTTCTACCTCCTTCTGAATCCTTTAGAATCCTTTTCAATAAGGCTGAGAAAAGGTGCATAAGGTGCTGGTGCTGGTACAAAAACAAGTTTGCACCTTAAATCAGGTGCAAAACAAGTGTAAAATAAGGTGCATCGTTTACCATATGACAACTAGGTTTTTACGGTTGATTTTTAGTGTTTCTAGCGGCCAAAAGGCGCCTCATTCAAAGCCTAAAAGCTTTTTATGATATAGGTTAGCTACACAAACTTTTATTGTATAAAATAACCTAAAATGTCACTAAAAATATCAGTAAAAAGACGAAAAGAAATTTTTTTTTTTCTTGCAATTAAAGACTATATGTCTCTGACTATCTCATGACTTCGGTCTTTTTTTTTCATTTATCACCTGTCCAATGCTTTGTATGTATGATCTATAGCATTTGAATATGTTTGGCACCGTTTGCATGCTGCACCGTAGTCCAGTTATGTCTTAGCTTATACGATCCATAAATCCTTCAAACTGTACATGCATGCCCCTTTGGAGCAAACTCCTGAAGAAAACAACCACAAATGGTACGTTTTCATAAAAAAGAAAAAGCAGAAAGAATGAAACAAAGGAAGGTTTTTTTAGATTTTGTCTCTGAGCAAGGGCAAGCGAGGGCCTGATCTCAGAGGCTCAGAGCCCAGCCCCGTCATATCCTAGCTCTCTTCTTCACTCACCTCCCTCTCCAAAACGACAACGGAGGACAAAAACTAGACAAAAAAGAGGAAAGAGAGAAAGAAGAAGAGGAGAAAGAAGGGGAGAGAGCAGGCTCCTTACAGACTTTCTCTCACTCGAAGTCCGACTTGAAAGTCGACCTCAGTATAACGTCTTTCTTCCCTAGAAACTCCTCGAGTTTGATGCGGACTAGTTGGGGTAGAGGGGAGGCTTTGGCTTTTGATTTAAGTTTGGCTTTGAAGAATGAGAGAAACATGGACAGAGTCGGACAGGGGCGATTCCTAACCCCAGACCCTCTTCTTCTGACTGACCTGGCTTAATTCATGATGTTCGTCCAGACTAGCATGTCTTCCCATACCCTCCTGAGCAACCTGCAAGGATCTACGCAGCTGGTACAAGTATTTTCTTCGTCTTCAGATCCAAAAGAAGGCTCTCTCTGTTCTTGAACAACTTTTTTTTTGTTTGCTGACATTTGTGTGAAGCCGTCTATCTGGACAGGGCCCCGGTTTGTGAAATTGAGAAGTGATTAACTGCAGTGACCGATATACAGGACCGGTATAGCTGACGACTCGCGAACGAAGGGGTGAACGCCCCTACAAAAGCTGCACTTCCCTATACAGACGGTCTTCAAACCTTCTGAAAGTACCAAACGCAACAAGAAGCTATGGTATGACAGAAAGTCAGATATAAATCTGTATGTAAGCATGTAAACTTGACGAGCCATCAGCAGACGGAATTAAGTGACAAATGGTTCCACTCTCTGACGTAAAGCAGCAAATTGAATGATCAAACCAATTGCACTCTTACTGACCAAAATAGATCGAGCCCGCCAATCGTAAAGAGCGCCCGGCACCAGGTTTCAAAAGTTTTTACTGGGACGTCCATACCTTTATGTATGCGTGTTCCCATATGTGTGCCGTTTCTGCTTCTCTTCTTCATATTAATATAAAAAAGAATCTCCGTACAGCACTGTGTTGGCATTCATCCTTGATTGCTAAAGGTCGACAAAACTGTTTTCCTCCTGGCAAACCGTTTAGCATTATGTTATTGTTATGCAAACGGACTCAGTCTGCTTGCGCAGCTTCAGAATCTTGTCAAACCTCTTGTTCTGATCCTTTTACCTTCATGTGCTCGTCGCTGCTATGCATGCACATGCAGTCGTTTCTGTTACATAGGGCAGCCCATAAAACAGTTCTCATGCTGCAAAAAGAAGAGGTTCTTACATGCTAGCTAGACTTGATTTCATACAGCGCATGCGTTGTCGAATGTGCATGGATTCATGCAGTGAGCCCTGCAGCCGATTTTATTAATAATTCATCTCAAAAATCGGTTGATCAGATATTTGTTCTGTACACCGCGGCCCGGCAACATGCACGTGTGCGTTTGGGGCCGCGAGGAGCCGCAGGGGCGGGGCCGTGACGCGTTGCATGGCCATGACCTGACACTTTTCACCTAATTCATTCAATCAGGTGCAAAACACGTGTATCAGGTGTATCTGGTGCAAAACAGGTGCATCTGGTGCAACTGTCTGGTTTGTACCTTTTCTGAGGTGCACCTTTTCCAAGCCCTATTTTTCAAAAACCACCTCATCAACCAAAGAGACGCATCGATCATCATTAAATTTTGTAAGCCAGATCTTCATTTTCTAACCCATCTCCTTCAATCCAATCTTCATCTTCCTATATAACGTTTAGTTTGTATTACATTATATTATATTAGCGTTTTGTCTAAAATATAATATATATTGAATCCGAGCCTAACATTTAGGCTAGCATTTAGGTCGATTCTATTCGAGTCTATAGGCAAAATTCGATCGATTATGTCGCTTATGTTAAACTTAATTCAGTTTGTAGGCGGAAATTCTAGCGGAAATTATAACTGTCAAATCAATCTACATGTCAAACCAATCCAAAATATACCAAACTATTTATTTGAATTTATTTGAATTCATCTGATAACTTAAATTTGAATCTAAATTTGAATACAAATACAATCATACTTGTCGTGCTCTTTTTAATTATTCCTCATTAACTCAGAAATTCTCCACTAAATTCTTAAAATTGGCTTTAAATTACTGATTCAATGCTGAAAACTAGGCTGAAAGTGGTATTGAAAGTTATGTCAAAAGAGCCGCTGGGCTATAGCGACAAGGTCGGGTGGTCTCTACATCGTAGACTACACGGCATCGCGCGTCTATTCAAGCGTTAGCAAAGCTGTAAGCGGATCAAGTCCTCGTCCATCATGCGTGCAGCTCAGTCACACAGATGCAATGTCATGCAAGCGGTACGTTCAGCGACAACATATTTGGGAAGTCCCTATGAACAGCATCCCGAACAGCATCCTCCGGCATCCCCTCCTGTCTCTTCTGAAACCCTTGCTGAGGCAGGGTCAATTCTCCTCGCAACAGGCTCTTCTTGCTGTTCCTCTTGTTGCTGCTGCTGCACGCGGTCCCCCTCTCTGGAAACAAACCCGGAGACCAAAAAGAGGGACAGCAAACAGGCTGTGACTGTGATACCGCACAGGACAGGGAATTGTTCCCGAGTGCTGAAGAAGCTACAGGCAACGAACGAGACCAGAGTCATCCCAGAGATCAGAGAACCCTCGCAGCTGCTTACCTGCAAACCAACGTACAAGCACAAAACAAAAAGTAGACACAGGGATGCAACACAAAGAAAAAGTCCTATGAGGGCGATGCAAGTATCGATTCATCGATCTAGCTTGGAAGGACTGCATGACTGGTTGAGTGCAAGCTGAGCAGAAAGTACTCGCAGGCAGAAAGACATAGGCACTTGGAGGCAATATCAAGAGGAAGGTCACACTCACAAAACCAGGAAAATTCTTTCTTCTCCTCAGGCAGACGGACAGACCGACTGACCTCGCCTCTGTATTTGGCTTCCACAACGCTTTGCACCGTCTGGCTTTCCCCGACGTCAAACGCGTAGAGTCCCCCGCGGGAGATCACCACGCAGCCGAGGAACGTCAAAAGCCACCCGATAGGCACAGCGCCTTCCCCACCCGTCAGAGCGGGGTGCAACGTCGTCTCCAACAACACCAACGCAACGCTCAGGCAAACGCACAGGAGAAGAAGACAGTACAGAGATGCACGTGCACACCCAAATCTGTGTGAGATATGGGGAAACACCAACGTGCCCAACAGACCAAAAACTGCACCGGATGCCCGCACTCCCGCAATGACGGTCTCATTCACCCCCAAAGACTTCAAAAATACTGTAAACATCCCACCTGCCGGGGACATCACATTAAAGTACAAAAAAGCAATCGCGAACACCATTGGAGCGACTCTATGCCGCACAAAGACAGTGTACGCTTTCCGCCATCTTCTGCTCCATTTTTGGAGTCCGATTCCCCCGTCCCCGCTCCTCTGCGCAGGCCCACTCAAAGGGGGAGGCTCAGGGTCCCCGTTGCCTATCCGATCCCCCCCCTCTGATGAACGGACACCTAGTAGGGGGCTTCTAAGCCCCCCACTCTCCTCTGCCTGACTTTCCAAATCAACAGTTCCGACCTGTACTTTTGGTTTCGATTTCGCTTTTGCAGACCCCACACCAGATTCTTCCAAGGTGGCTGTCTCGGCATAGCTTCCCGACGCCTCAGGCCACACTTGGACTTCCTCTTTCTCCGCTTCTTCCTGTACTTCCTTTTCACCTTCCTTGAAATTCTTCGTAGCCTCTTTCTCCCTCTCTTTCTCTTCACTTGCCCCACCTCCAGCTACCGAGGTCGGGGCTGTGCCTGCGTCTCCGTTGCGGTCGTTGAGAGCTGCCTCGGCGTTGCTCTGGCCACGGTACAGGCCGAGACTGGCAGAGAGACGGGCGGAGTTGGTGGCAGGGGAACCGAGGTCGAGGCCATCTCGATACAGAACCTCGTGGTAACTGCATACACACACACACACACACACACACACACACACACACGCACACACGCACGCACCACGCACACACGCACGCACGCACGCACACACACATACACACACGAAGCGGTGGGAGCAGGGGGCTTGTGAGAGACCTCCCTCTCCAAGTAAGGGCGTATAAGAAAGAAACAAAGAGAGAGAGAGAGAGAGAGAGAGAGACAGCGTGTCTGTGTACGTGTATGTATGTGCCTTTTCTCCATCCGTTTTCTCTCTGCTTGCTGTCCGAAAGAGTCTTTTGCGTCGGTTGGTGTTTTCATTCTTTTCGTTGCCCTATCCTTTCCTTGACCTTCTTTCGTCTGCATGAAGGCGGCAATAGCAACTCGCGTGTAAGGAGAGAGGTGCAAGAAACCAAACCAAGAACTCAATCAGGCATCTCGGCTGACTCTTTCTCCCCAAAGTAATCACTCATCTTGTCGGACAACCTTCCTTCTTTCTCTGTTTGCGTGGATTCTTTTTGCACGCCTGTCATTGTCTGCCAGAAAGAAACGCACAGTTTGTACTGGCCCCTAGCTCCTCCCCTGACCTGAAGTATAGATGTCTCAAGATGACAAGCTCCAGACCGAATGAGGCCACGTTCACGAGGGCGACAAGGATCACGGAAGTCCGAGTGCCGCAGTAAGTCAAGACCACACCTCCAAGCACAGGGCCGAATAATTCGTTGATCAGCTCCACTCTCTGGATGCGCGCGTTCACCTGCATGCATACACTCACTCACTCACTCACTCACTCACTCACACACACACACACACACACAGAGAGAGAGAGAGAGAGAGAGAGAGAGAGATT
>JAHBMJ010003446.1:25482-35482 GCA_018398765.1 Chromera velia | reverse complement strand
ACACACGATATATGTAAGTTGTGGTGACTTTCGACGAGAATCCAGCAAAAATCCTGAGGTGGCCCTCCTGCTTTTTGGCTACTGTAACAATTCCCACAACCGGAACCACACCACGGCTCCATCTTTCTCTCCATACATTGATAAGCTCTCCTGGTTAGATTTCCAGGGAAGGGCTATTCAGGTGAAGTGAGGTAAGACGAGGAACGCCAAGTGGTTACTGCCTATCTGTTCGTGGCCAGCTGGCCTGTGGTCGAGTCTATTGTTTTTTTTTCAAATCTGTTTGTTCTCCCTGCAGCGGTCAGATGTGAGTGCCCGCAAGTAGGTGGGAAGTGCTTGTGGAGTGAGGCGTTTTCTTGCCCGGAAGTATAGAGGTAAGATAGTCAGGGCAGAGTCTCCTCTCTCAGTTGTGTTGATTAGATACTGAGAGTCTTTGGACTTGTGTGAGGTGGGGAGAAGAGAGTCTACAATGTGAAGTCCTCACTTGCGCTTGCTGGTGAAAGAAGTTCGAGGTGCAAAAAATGACACAGCTGTCGCACGATTGGCGAGTATGCACTGCCGTGTATCGATTTCCTCCATACATTCACTTATTCGGACAGAGTGTGATACAGGAGGATGGGTGCTAAAGAACTGGAGATGGTGGGGGGATGAGCCATATTCGGCTGGGAGGGTCGGTGGTGCAGGTCGGATTGTGAAATTTTATCTGCGGTCGGCCCGGAGGGTTCAAGCAGCGGGGGGGGAGCCGTATGAGGGTGAGAGGGCACGCACGCAAGGTCACCATCATATGATGTGGGAGTATATATGAAAAAGGGGTGCTGGCGGTTCGTTAAGGAGTGATAGAGAGTTGTCAAGGTGGAGAGGCAGGCATCATAGCTCAAAGTCCAGGGGTTCTGTATCCCTGCACTGTGGTGGGATCACTTGAGAGCCCTCCCATCCTTCCAGGGCTTCCGTTTGTTCTTGAAGGTCTCCAATACCTGACAGTGTGGAAAGAATTTGTTCCGGGTCAGGGTTGTTCGACTGTTTGACTTCGATGAGAGGTCTTCTGTGTGGGACCCCTGCCTTTAGTTCTTTCTTAACGGTAGCCTTCTACAGAAGCTCTTCAATCATTTCCAGGGCGGTATCTCTGAGGGCGCGGTTCATGGTGATAGAGTCTGCGTAGTTAGCTTTCTAGGCCGCAGCATGGAGTTGTTGGGTTACCGTATCAGATCCAAAAAGCTGTGTAGCAAGTCGCAGCTGGCATCGAAGGATGGCTTGTGTGGTTGAGTAGATGGTGACTGAGAGATCCTGGAGGAGTTTCTGTTTGCGGACGCATGCAGCCAGCGCCCGCTCTGTTCTGTTGAGTCGGCTTGTGCGGGCCTGGTCATGGAGCATGAGTGCTGGAGTGGTATTTCCAGGGGGGGTTAGCGATGACTGTTTGGTGACCCAGTCTATCGCTTCCTGGCACCAGGTGCCAAAACTGTCTGCCGCCAGGGGGAGGAGTGTGTAGTTGTGAATGGCTATGATATGATGAAGGTGTTTGTCATATTTGATATGTTTGAGTGTGGCTCCTGCTTCCGCTCGCATGCCCCGCTCGTTTACCATTTGGGCTAGGGTGCGATCTGATTGACTGGGAAGAAAGGGGGTTACAATAGTGACGTCTAAGAGAACCGTTCGGTTATTTTCAAAATGGATGACGAGGTCCATCCGTGCTTTCTGGGGAGCAGTGTGAGCACCTAAAATGCGGAGGAGGACTTCTTTTCTAGCCACGAGTTCCGCATCCCGTGCGTTGGTGAGGAAGGGGAGTAGAGTGACGTCGTGTCTCCACGTGCGCTCAGGACCAACTATGCAAGCCTCAAGATGGTGCCCGTAGGGGTCCAGAAAACGCTTGCATGGCTTCCCTGGAAGCCGCATGAGTGGGGGTTGTAGACACGCGTGGAGGGGTGTCTGTGTGGTTGTGTCTTTGGGGAGTGGTCCCGGTTGTATCGGTTCTGTAGCTCTGGCTGTGGTTTCAGTGGTATCGAAGGATGACACAGTGGGCTGGGGGTTCTTTGACGTCGGGTGAGCTGAGGGGGCTGAGGTGTCCATCACGGCTGTGGGTGGGGGTAGGGGTGCCTGCATGGAGGGGGGGGGTGGTTCTTTCTTGGGACGCCCTCTGCGTTTGGCTGTGGGGTCCGTGGGTTGACAGGATGTCCATCCTTGTTCTGTGTTATCTTGTGGCAGTGATGTGGAGTTGTCTGTGTGGTCTTGTATGTCTTCCTGTAGATGGAGATCATATACCATTTCCCGAAGGCGATTGGCATCTTCTGGTGGGATGCAGGCTCCTGCCTCATTTGGTGGGATCAAGGAACCCAAGTGGGTGAGCAGCTGTTCTTTTTTGGCTATCTCGTCAGCTGTGGGTTCAGCCTCCTTACGGGCGGGACAAGTGTGTTTCGGGTCTGCGGCGTCTCCGAGCACCTCAACACCCATCACCCAGCGGTAGACCCATCACCCAGCGGTGAACAATCTCCCACTGAACAGACCGGGCCCATCTGGTGAGTTTATACTGGTTCAGGAGGAGGGCCGCGATGTATGCGTTTGCTCCTTTGGATGCTAGAGCAAGGAGTCTTGTTGCCATGCGCTGTGCCTCTCTCCACAGGGGGGTGCCAACCATGCTCGTGCGCTGGAAGCGTTCCAGAGTGTTGAGGTAGTAGAACGCATGGGTCCAGCGAGTGAACGTTTATTGGAGTTTACCCTCCAGTATCTAGGTAGGGGTGTCGGTCACCTCGCTCAGATTGGGGGGGTGTCTTCGGGGGGGGTTTTCTGGGAGGATGGAGACTAGGAACGTGTCTTTAAGAAACTTGAGGGGTTTTTTGGTGTTTGAGGGGAGGGTGTGTATCGTTTCAAGCTGTTGTTTGACTACTTCTTTGGCGAGTGCACAACCTTCTGCCCAATCTGCAGTTCGGTAAGTGTGAGTGCTGTGTTGGATAGTGGAGATGGTAACTGGGGTAGGACTGTGGTCACAGAGGTAGGTAAGGAGGCGGTAGAGGTGCCTGAGGAGGTCCGCATTCGGGAGCGCCTGTTGGAAGCGGTCCTTCTATCTGTCCCAGTCCCAGCGCGGTCCGTCGGTGTCATGGAGGGTGATGAAGAGGGGGTGATTTATGATGATTTTGAGTTATGTGAGGAGGTGTGCGCTGTGGTGTTGATAAATCGCCCAGATGGCTCCAAAAGTGAGTGCTCTTTCATAGAACACCGTGTTTTTGGCACTGCCGGGGAGGGTAAAGGACGTATTGAGGGTGTGGCCTTTGCTCCAGTGGAGTGCGATGGCCGCCCGCGGTCGCTTTGTACTACCCGTCTTGAATACACATTTTGCTTCTACGAATATCATTGATAGTGCGGGGGTCCCGTTAGGGTGATCTGTAGAGGATGATTGGGGGGGGTGAGGGAGGAAGCGGGGTCCTGCGTATGCTTGTGGGATGTTGTCTTGACTCTGTGTACCCATGTCATCAACCGCTTCTTTGTTGAGGTGAATGCCGAGGACCCGGGGGGGTTCTCGAGGTTGGGGTCTGTGTTTACGGTTGGGAAGCCATATTTGGAAGTCTTCTTCTGGGGTAGCGAAGAAGTCCTCAATGGATTGGAGGTGAGGTTCAAGGCTTAGGAGGAGCTTCATCAAATCTTGCCTCCACGTGTATGGTGTGGGGACTTCTCGAAGACCCGGGGGAGGGTTGGTTTTGGTCTTAAGGGCAGTAGGGGCGGAGTCGGTGTGTGGGGCAGAGTCGGAGGGAGCTTGATGCTGTGCCTCCAAAAGATGAGAGACAGCGCGATCTTCATCTTCCTCTTCCTCTATGCCTTCTTCGTCCTGCTCGAAGAGTTCTTAAATGGAGGGAGGCGATGGTTCGCTTAGTAGTGGTGGGTCGCTCGAGGAGGAGGCCGCTGCTTCTGGTTGGTTGAAAGAGGGTAGAGGGGGGCACATAGCCTGCGGGAGAAAGTGGGCAGTAATGGTGCTAGCAGAGGCAATGCGCGTGCGAATATTAGCTGGCGTGCCGTCTTTGAGTCATTGGAGGGTCCACTGGTGATCTTGGAGGAGCTGTTTGAACTGAGTTGCAGCCACCTGCATTGTGGGGGTGCAAAAGACTAGGGGGGGGCACTCTTGGGCTCATATAGGGTTACAAGTGCAAAAATGATATAAAAAATGAACCAAAAAACATTTGGACGAGCTTTTCACACAAGCTAGAGGTCCAGCATGTTCAGTTACTTCGAAATCAATCACTTTTACTGTATAGTTTATGTGGTTATATGAGGTTACACCTCTTATTATATATGTCCCCTTGCAAGGTTACAGGTTACAAGGTTACAGGCGGTCTTGAGGTCCGTAACCAACCAAAAAGTCAACTTTCAAAAACTCTTTAAATCACTTCAAAAACACTTTAAAATGCATGTAGACGAAGGTTACATCACTTTTGAAGAGGGTCATTTTAGGTTATAGGTTATAAGGTTACAAGGGGTTTGGCTACAAAATGAAAGGGACACATCGTTTTTTGTCAGTTTCTCATGTAACCTCAATCAACAGAAGATGTTTTCAATATTTTTAGACGTAACCTGATGAGATTGATTGATTGGGACCACTTTTGAAGTAAGAGTAACATTATAGGGGGGTATACCCTTCTGTATAGGGGGTGTTGAAACCTGTAACCCAATATAAGTGCCAGGCCCTAGGCGAAAGAGGTCTTCCTTAGCTCGGAAGAAGCTGCATGCATATTGTTGGTTCAGTCGTCGGCTGATGTCCGGGATAAAACGGGTGATCGAGGCTACAAAGGCTCCTCTGGCGATGTGCCTGGGGTTCGTCATGCCAATACCTCCTAGTCGGGTTGGGAGTGCGAGTTGGGCACTGAACACCCATTTAAGTTGTTCAAAATGGGAGGAGGGGGTTTTGGGGTGTATGAGCCTCTGGTAGTAGTAGACATTGAGCTTATGAGCCCGCTCAAACTGTTCGGTCAGGTCTGAGTGGGTGAGGGGGACTAGCCTTGCAAGCCAGGTTATTCATGGAGGGATGCATGCGCATGCTAATGTGAATGCGAGGTGAGCTCTGTCTGGATCGTCCTGTACAAAGCGATCGATTTCCTGCCATAACTTGTCAATTTTGTCCACTTTCTTCCGGACGAAGTTCACTTGATATTGGAGGGTTCCATGTCCCGGGGCTCCTACTAGCTGGAATCCTTCGGTCAAGAGGATAGGGTTGGGATGATGTAGTTTAAGCTCCGCTAGGAGTCTCTCCTTTTTAGTTGGGGTGAGTTTCACTGCTTCTGAGAGGTAGAAGCCGCACTTGTATGGGACCAGGGCTTGCTGATCACTGATAGGGGTAGTCCAAGCTTCATTGGTGGCGGTGAAAACTTCGGAGCGGTGTGAGAAGGTTGATACTGCTGTGAGGTCATCCGCATCCGCTTTAGCAACGGAGGAGAGAGTGGAGTCAATCTGATCAAGTCTGTCTTGCAGTTGTAGCAAGGGCTCTACAGTGGAGCAGTGGCAAGATAAGGCACTGTATGAGCACCCCTATAGTCCTCCTTGGTTTAGCCAGAAAGATGTCCACATGCTAGGTATGATAGCGTTGGGGGGGTGTTTGTAGAAGAGGAGTGGGCGATGTTGGTAAAGGGTATAATACCCTCCAGCCACCCCGGGTGCATGTTGGATCATCGCTTCCAGTGCTGTGCGGGGAAGTACACAGTGGAAAAAGTTTTGCGCATCCGTGAGAAGGACAAAGGGGAAGTCTGCCTTGCTAAGCATCTTGAGGGTATACTTTGTAGTCCCCGGGTAGAGTTCATCGAGACGGGTGATGGCTTCTTGGAGGAGGCGCTCATAGGCGAACCGAATGGTGTGGACGTAGTTTTCCACACCTGAGGGCCACATACTGAACTGGAAGGGTCCTACCACTTTGCACGCATTGGTGGTCCCCCATCGAATCAGCTGTGCTTTGCCAAAAAGGGTGCGGTGTGTATCTCCTACGCCTACTAGACGGATGCCGCCTTGAGGTTTGAGGAGTGCCGCGAGGATTGCAAGGCAAAGGATGTTAAGAAGGTCCTCCAGGCAGGTGTTCAGTGCAATGTCGGTGAAAAATGGGAGAAGGAGGTAGACGTAATGATGTTGGGCCAAATCCCGGAAACGTTTGATGCGTCTTCCAGTGTATCCTGGGGTGGTCTCCTTCGCGGTGCGGCGTAATTATACTATGGCGCTACGGATGTCTTCCTCATTAGGAACAGCTTGTTCGGCCCATGGGATACGGTTTTCGGGGTCTGGAGGTGGGGGGCAGAGCAGGTCTAGGGGTGGGGGGAAGAGAGCGTTGAGCTTATCAAGGGTGTGAAGGTTAGCCGGAGCAGAGGTCATTTACATGAGGGCGTCACAGGCATGACCGATATGACCGGCTTCAAGCAGTCGCTGGACTTTCTGGTAGCGCACTTAGTCTTGAGGGGGTGGTGGTTTGGAGCGGAGAGGCTTCGAGGCTGTGTAAGCGTCCCGTTCTGCTCTGTGGAGGTCCGCCGCATGGGCCTAGAATTCTTGGAGAAGTGTGGTGAGGTCTCCTTGCCAGCACTGTTGCAGTCGAGTGCGAATAAGGGTGTGCATAGCACTTGGTGGTGTTTCTTGAGGCTTGAGTCGGCGGCCGTCTTCACCTTGGGTGACCGTTGTTCGTGGGGGGGCGAGGAGGACAGTATTGGCTACAATGAAGAAACGTCGTGCAAGAGCACGGAGGTGATGTTCCAGATATGGGGTAGAGGTGGTGAGGGTGGAGGGATATGCCGAGTATTGGGGTTTCTTGGCTGGTTTACCCGGCTGTGGGGGGACGTAGCCAGGTTCTTTAGGTACTGGTTCAGGCGGGAAGACGGTGGGTCGTTTTCGGTGTTTGTGGCGCCTCATGCTGGGATATGGGTCACAGAGTTCTGGCCAGCCTATGTGTGCAATGGCTGCTAAGAGTTGACAATAGGGGAGTCTGAGGGTGTTGGGGAGGTATGTGGTGGTTTGCGGTGAGTGCAACAGAAAGTAGTGCCATGCTTGGGGGTTCCCTAGGAGACGATCCAGTTCCATCCGCGAGACTGTTGTCCACCGAGTGGGGTGGATAGTGTGTGTGGTTCTGATATTGAAGGTTGGGGCGGTCTTTGGTTGAGGGAAGCAGTGCCATGATGGATGAAAGAGGTTCTCATCAGCTGTAGCCGATGGGGGTTCGGGGTGGGGGGAGGCAGCTTCTCGGTGTTGTGAGTTTGCCTGGGGAGGGGGGTCTTCTCAAGCTGGCGAGGATGTTGTGTGTGCTCGTAGTTCCTCTGGGTCAGAGGGGTCACTGTGTATAGACTGAGCCGGTGAGGGTAGTGGTTGAGGGGCTGGAGGAGCGTTGTTGGAGGGTGGCGGTGGAGGGATGGGAGGGGATGGAAGTGTGGATCCGAAAGTGATGACAGCCGGAGGATCGCTTGGGCGACTTTGAGTGATGCCCTCAGATGCCAGCTCATCTGCTGCCTTATTCCCGGCGATGCCACTATGGCCTTTAACCTACTGTAAGTCCAGGAGATGGGAGCCCTTGAGGATGGTCAACTGTCTCAGCAGGGTGAATAAGTCTCGATTTGCCACTAGTTTGCCGTCGTCGGTGACCCAGCCATTGCGGAGGTGCTCGTCAAATTTGTAGGTGTATGTATCAACGGCGATTCGACTATCTGTCAGAATCAGGAGTTTCCGCATCGGATGTTTTGTGAGGTTCTGATGAATGGCTGTGATAACTGCTATGAGTTCCGCACAGTTATTAATTTGGGGGCCGTACAGTCATGCTGCCACATTGTCTGGGTCTTGGGAACTCCAGTAGATGCCGTAACCGGCAATTAGAGTGAGGGTCCACGCTCCTTCACAACCACCGTCTGTATACACTGTGACTGCTTCCTCTATGGAAGATGCCACAACGATGTGTGGGGGATCTCGGGGTGGGGAGTGGAAGCGAAGAGGAGAGATTGGCCGTTCAAAGCGAGGTGAGGGTGGAGATGAGGAGGGGGGGGACGGTGGGATAGGGTGCACTTGGAGGGGGGGAGGAGGGTTTTTGACTTGGCGGCGTCAGAGCCATTGGGTTGGTTTCATGATTATGATGGGCTAGAGTCGTGGGCATTGACATGGAAGGGATGTAGGGCTGTCTGGTTGCGGGCTTAGGTCCTCTGGGGGGGGGTATATGTGGTCCTGGAGGGATACAGATATATGGGAGGCTCGAGAATCCAGGGTTGCTTGCATAGGGTGCCCTGTCCTGTCTGTAGTTCTCTCACGACGGGTCGTCTTTGGTGGCGCGGTGTGAGTTCCGTCTTCCTGTGCGTTCTAGTCCGAGGTAGCGCCTCCGGTGGGGGCAGGATCGAGGTTGGTCGGCGCAGTGGTTCCCTGTGTGGGTGGTTCCTGTCCTAAGATGCTAACATTGGGTTGATCTACAGGGGCCATAACCCTGTCGGGTAATACTAAGGACCCCGGGGGGTCAGCTACATACTGTGGTCAGCTAGTAGAGTTGGGGTGATATGATACATTAGCATACAATGTTGAGGTAATCTGTCGTTGTGGTGAGGTCTTTGGTACCATAATGACGTCTTCATGTAGAGTACGAAAGCCTTGCTGTGAGTTCATCTGGTCATACATATCATTACCATCTGGATTGTGCTGTTGATACAGTGTTTGCTGAGTCACTTTCAGATTCAAGTCTGTCTGGTCTTGCTCTCCTACCCTTCCCATTTCCGCTCCCATTCCCTATGTCCGTTCGCCCGTCATCTTATGAATGCCTTCCTGTGCAGATGTGCCGTTCCCGTGCCAGGTCATAGAGGGTGCGCCCGACTGTGCTGGAGGTGGAGGTGTTGATGAGGCTCTACCTTGGGGGTTCAGCTGGAGGGCGCCTTCCTCAGTCCTGGTTCGATCAGCTAGTGGTGAGGAGGGAGGCGGTGAAACCTGCATTGACGTAGTGGGAGGGTGATTTAGAACAGGAGGTGATGGTCTGGCTGGGATGAATGCGGTCATCTTCGTCTGTACTCGTTGTGGTGGGATCACTCGGGCTTTGGGCCGTCCTCTGGCACGTTTTACTGGTTCTGACGGTGGGTTGGTGGTGACTATGTCAAGGTGATTGGTTATCACTATCTCTTCTTATGGTGATGGCGCCGTTGGGGGCGCGTATCTGCTAGATGAGGGCGGCGCTAGTAGTGGTTAGGTCTTCTATCGCTTCCTACCTTTGCCTCCTCTCGTCTCTGGGGGTTTATCTCGATAGGGGTAGAGAAGGTGTGCTGGTGTCTGGGGGTTACAGCACGTGGATTGCTGTTGACGCAGGCTGGGACACGTGGTGCATCCGTTAGCACATGGACAGGGGTTCTGTTTAGTGCCTCTGCAACCGTATTTACCTTTAGTGCACATGCAGCAACGGGGTGCCTCGCGCTGTCCGTTCCAGGCATCCATTCGCTGCTCGTGTTACTCTTGGGTGACGACTGTGTACGGAAGGGTCCTCTGGTGGAATTGACGGGTAGGGGGTGGATGAGGGATTCTAGTGGATGTATGGGGATCAGTGTGGGAGTGGGGGTAGATGTCAGGAAAGGGTGGGTCGGAGGGGTGCATAGGCTTCTGGAGATTTTGTTGGGTGGTGGGCTCTTGTGGCGTTGCCAAAGGGGGATCAGGAGGGCTTTGGGGGGGAGGTTGCTATTGTGCATAGGTGGGGGAGGCAGGGAATGCTGTGGGTGAGTCTGGTTGAGGGGAGCTATGGGGTGGTGGTGGGTGATAGGCCTTTTATAGATGGGAATGAGTGACATGTTGTATTCCAAGGGGGCCAATGGCGTCTGCAGGTAGGATTCCTTCCTCAAGGGCTGTGTCTACAGTGGGCGGTGGTTGAGGGTATGTGGGATGGGTGAGTTGCGGTGCATGGTCGGTGGGGGGGGGAGCCCTGGGTCTTGGAGTGTCAGGCGTGGAGGCCTAGAGGATGAGGTCTAGACTTTCGTCTTGAAGGTGTAGAATATGTATAGGGAGGGGTTTGCGTATTGGAGCAGTGGGGGAGAGCCACGGCTGGGGGAGG
>JAHBMJ010003446.1:0-25470 GCA_018398765.1 Chromera velia | reverse complement strand
GGGTCGGTTGGGGGGCTTCCGGCGGACCGGGTAGGAGCCATCGTGCTGTTGGTGGGGGAGTGGGAGTGCAGATGATGGATTGCTATTCCATCGGTCTGGGAGGCTGGAGGGGCCGGAGTAGTTGGTAAAGGAGCGCTGTGTTGAGTCTGTGGCGTAGGTGTTCAGGAATGTCTAGAGGTAAGTAGAAAGGGTTCTCTTTGGGGGATGGGGTTAACTTTATGAGTTTGCGCCCTATGCTGCGGATGAAGTTGCGGGTCTGGAGGGGGGTAGCCGGGTGAGATGCAGAGTGGAGGGGGCCGGTTTGTACGTCTAGGTTGTGTGCAAGTTGGTTCATAGTCTAGTAGAACCGGCCGGCCATAAGGGCAACCTGTTTGCCAGAGATGAGATGGTTAGAGGCCCGTTTGGTGGTGAGGAAGAAGGGGGATGTGGTGGTGGCGCTTGTATATGTGTATGGGTATCGAAGCCTGGGATCGGGAGTGCTATCTGGGAGGACTTGTATGTCGGGGTGGGGTAGGAAAGAGGTGGGGTGGGCATAGCAGTCGCTGGCTCCTAACTGTATGGCATGGCATGCACGGAGCCAGTGGAGGAATGGAAAGACTATGTGGTTCCAGATGTGTTGTCCAAGTTGTCTCTGCAGGTCCTTTGTTGGGGGAAGAAGGGGAAAAGCCGTAAAAGCCTGCTAGGGGGGGGGAGGGTTAAGAGGTGGGCGGTAGAGGATGACGAGGACAAAAGCATCCAGTAGGGGGAGGAGGGCCGGAATAAGGAATAAGTGGATGTCAGGGGACATGGGTTCCCTTCCAGTTTGTTCGGGTCCAGGAAGATTCCCTTCCGGGGGGGTGGGAAAGGGGTGGTTGCCATCCTATTCTCGGTGATAGTGGGTCGCTTGATGCCACTTTCGTATGAGTTGGGTAATGGGGGGGTCAATGATGAGGAGAGAGGTCAGACATGGGTGCCAGGTGTGTAGCTGGAGGGGGAGGCGCAGGGAGGTGGGCTGCGGTGGTGTGGGGGAGTGAATGTGTTTGTCTGTGAGTGCGGGTGTCGGTGTAGGGCTAGGAAGAGTGGTGAGGGCCAGCAGGAAGGTGAATTCACTAAGAGAGATACGTCGGTGGGTCTCTGGTTCTATCCATCCGTACAGGGGGGCCGGTGTGCTTAAAGGTTAGTCGAAGAAGGTTTGCCAGCGGTGATTGTCAAATTTTTTTGGGGTGTTGTGATTTGCGTCTGCGGTGTTGTTTTGTGGGCCAATGTGGAGTGTATGCGGGGGGTCGAAAGTGGGTTGAAGGAGGGCCATGAGGGTCTGTGTAGGGAGGTCTAGAGGGTGTATACTAGAAGCGATAATGATGTTGGTGTGAGTTCTGGTAGATGCTACGGTTCTTTGGGTTTCGGAAGAGTTGGCGGCCGCGGAGATTGGAAACTGGAGGTGGTGCATGCGAAAGGGGTCCGTTGGTGGATGTGCGTTGATGAGGGTGATGATGGGGGTACCGTATGGCCGAGGGTGGGGGACAAGTAGGTTGACTTGGTTGTTAATGGATTGGATAAGTTTGGAGGGGCCAGGACCTCTTGATCCGTCCTGGAAGGCATTCCTCTTACGGATTTTTTCGAGTTCCTCTATGAGGGCAGGGAGGGTGGTGGGGCCAATTTCGAGAAGGAAAAACCGGGAGAGGGAGCTAGGGGGGGTACGCCGATCCGATTTATCGGCTGGGAGCACTGTGGGTGGGGAGGGGGTGGACGGGGGTTCGGAGCTGCCAGTGTTTCGGGGGTGTTTGGCCTGCTCGGCGATGGGGATCTTAGTGACTACCGGTGGCCAGTAAAGTCCGTGCTGGGGAGGGGGGATTGCAGGGGGATGGTTGGATGAATGGGTGTGGAGGAGGAGGCGTTGGATGGCTTCTCCTTGTATATGTGGGTAAGGGTTCGCCGGTGGCGTGTAAGGGTCTGGGAGGATGGTTGGGGTCGGTTCCGCGGAGGGATAAAGCGGTTTGGGAGGGAGAAGGAGGCATGTAGGGATGGGGGGATGGATCATGTGAGGTGGGTGTTGGGCGGTGGTGGCATGGATGTAAGTGAGTAGTTGGTTGTGAGCTAAGAAGGCAGGTATGTGTGGTTGAAGGGTGTTGAGGAGATGGAGCACTTCGGGATGACACAGGAGTGACTAACCTGGGCGTTGAAGAGTGGCGGTAACTCCTTTGGTGGTCAGTCGGCAGGTGGTCCGCTCGTGCTGCACGACGATAGCTAAGAGGATCCGGAGAACTACATCAAGGGGTGCAGGGTTGCTCTCCGGTTCCGTGTGCGTTTGCCGGTCCGTGAGGAGACGGGTTATTTGTAGGAGGCGGTGGGCAGTAAGGATTGAGGGGAGTCCGGTGGAGGTGAGGATTGCCTCTGCTACCGTGTGCGGCTGTCGCTGGAGGTAGTCAACGCCTAGTTTTTTATATTATTTAACTTCGACACTGAAGTCTAACTAGAAGTGTAATTATAATTGAATCTCATTCAGTGCGACATCGGACATTTACCAGCAGCAGAAACGTTGTATGCACTCATGTATCTGTCATTCCTAGTGTCATTCATGATTCATGCATGTCTGTCCGTATTCGTACGTACAAGACCGCATAAGACCGCACGCATATGATTCGTGAATTGCAAGATCATTTGGATTGGTGCACGTCATGCATAAATAGGCAAACATACAAGCATGCGTCGGTTTTTTCAACAAGCCACAGCCGGTTGAGTACCACCGTTGATGCCTGGCGGAAGAGACAATCATACTAGCAATCATACATTAAGAGGTTGAGTGAATGCCGTGGCAATTGAATTCTTCGACGATCGAGCTGTGCGGTGGTTTAATCAGTGGTATGTATGTACGGACACCGGTGGCGACATGTGTACATGCATGCACGGGCCAAAGATTGCGAGCCGTGCTCCCTCCCTCCCTCCACTCCCGTCCCCCCCTTCAGTCCCTGCCGATGGAACAAACAGAAAGTGGCTAAGTATGCGGTGTGTTCCCTGCTCCCTCTCTCCCTCGATCCCTTTTCTCTTCTCGATTGATCGATCGATTGATTCTCTTGCGTACGCTACTATATGGAACTGTATACATTGCTAAATTGCAATGAAATATGCGTCCCGTATGTCAATTTACGCACATGCATCTCCCTGTGTCTCTCCCTCCCTTCCGCAGCGACTTCCCAATACTGTCCACAACCAACCCTGCACGCCTTTTTTGATCTGTCTGAGGAAAATCTCTCTTAATTCCCTTCTTTCTTTCACTGTTTGGAGGCATCAGACGCCCTTTTTTGGTTGTGTCCTTTCAGGATGCGTGGCTCTGCTGTGCACATACTTCTCGGTCAATCGGTCTATCAGTCTGGCCGCATGCCGAACGAACGACATTGTCCGTCCGCGCAATTAGATAGTGAGCTGCCTCGTTCACCTCCAGCATCCATCCATTCAGTCTAGTCTGTATGTCTGGAAGGACAGAAGAGCAACCAGGTTTGAGGAGCAAAGTTGCGATGGACCGTTTTCATGCATGCATGCATGCATGATGAAACAGAGAATTAAAGAGTACGGGTGATGCCGAGGAAGGGCGTGAGAGAGGGAGGTAGTCGATTCGAATGAAAGGAGCATCAGCGAATGAACTGACGATTGACTAATGGGCGAATGAACAAATGAATGAAAGAAACAAAGAAACAGACCTATGGAGTCGAAATAGGTGGGTGTTGGGAACAGAATGTGTAAGAGACTGAGAGAAGAAATGGAGCAAGGTGAGGACGGAAGGTTCGATGGCTTATCAAGACATTGAGAGAGGTCCAGTAGGTAGATTCGACAGCTTTGCAGTACACAAGGAAGAGTATCGAGTGCTCAGAAAGTAAGGAAGGAAGAAAGGAAGAAAAAGGGGAAAGAAGTCGGCGTAGAGGAATTAAGTATGGAGGAAGGCATCTCGTACATCACATCAAGAAAGAGTGCAAATCGAATGAGACAGAATTTCTTACACAGGTTTTGATGTCAATACGTAAAACACACACCAATGAGTACGTTTGTCTCTCTGCTCCACCAATTTCCTCCCGCGCATTTTATTGCAGATCAAACGAAGGAGGGAGGGAGGGAGGGAGGGAGGGAGAAGGATTTCATGTGACTGACCGAAGAAGTCCAGATTGACGACTCGATCGGTACGGTGGGGGTACAGGAAGCCAAAGAAAGTACGGAGATGAAAGGAGAAGGGAAAAACACGTTCAGGCAGGCAGGCAGGCAGGCAGACGTCCTGTTGGAGCCCTCCATTTGAGTTCATGAGAACTGAAGGAGGGAGAGGCATTTAGTTTCGATGGTCGGGAGATCATTTGATGAAGCAACCAACAAACCAAACGATGAAACCATCGATCGATCGATCGAGCGAGCGATTAAGTCCATTGGATGATGATACAACGGAATGGCCTCAATGGTTGATTGTTTGACGATAGAAAGAAAGGGGGGGGGAAAGGGAAACCTGATCAGCAGTCTCTCTGCATCCTTGCGCCGGAGTCGCGGAGATGCGTTCTGCAACTGTCTGCCTGATCTTGCGCAATCCCCAACACGGCCATTCACCCGACTTTCTCGGCTTTCTCTCTTTCCTGCTGGCTGCCAGGCAGTCTTTCAGGCTGGAAATTTTCTCTCGTTTCTTCGTTGATTCTTCTTTTTCATCCACATGTCCCCTTCAGAAAGCTGCAACTCACCCGCCTATCTATCTGCCTTTCATCTACAGATGCTTCTGGTCCCGTCCAAAAGCAAAGAGAGGGAGGGACTCCGCCTTGCTGGCTTGAACAGTTCAGTTTCTCCATTTGTGTTTCGCTCGGAGGGACGAAGTCAAGGAAGCCAGGCAGAAGGGCAGGAACTTTTCCACCCATACCCCCCCTCCGTTTGTGAAACACTTTTGTTGTCATTCAGTGTTTGTGCCGGTGCCTTCACGAAGGACCGACTCAGCAAGCATGCCCTTCAGGCCGCAGAAACGGCTGCCATACCACGAACGCACAGGGCAGAGAGGGGAGAGAACCCTCTGCTCTGTTTCCGTTCGGTTCAGTTGAAGAGGAGATCGATGATTTCCCTTCTTCGGTGCTTTGATAGGACAGGCTCGCATTCAGCCTGTGTGTGTATCTGTCTGTCCGTCCACCTCTTCATGACTGTCTGCTTTTCTCCTTCGATCCTTCCTCGAACTCTTTCGTCTCTTTTTATGTTTTTCTTTGTGGCAGATCTTTCCTTCCTTCCTTCCTTACACGCTGTTTCGATCCTGAGAAAGAAGTACGAGCATAGAAAAGCAAAAATGGCCAGTGCCGAACAATCCCGGACACGTATTCAGAGGTCATTGAAGGGGCAGAGAGAGAGAAAGGCTCGATTCGGGTCTTCAACATTTTACGGAGAAGGACTGGATGGAGTGAAGGAAGAAGGAGAAAAGAGGGAGGAAAGGATGGAAAAAAGTGAGAAAGTACGTCAAAATTGAGTGCGCATTTCTCTGTAGAGACGTAATAATAAAAGGTATCGATGCATGAGAAGCATTTCACTTCAATTTATCTGACTTCTCATTAATCCAGCAATACGCGAACTGCTTCTTCTGTTCTTTCTACCTTGCCGGGTCTTGCTTCCTTTCGACTTCCTCACCTTCCTCCTACGAGGAATTTGAGCCCCCCCCTCCCCCCTATTCCATTCCATCTAGTCTCCCAGTCTCCCCCTCTCCCTCTCCCACCCCGGCGGCAGGCAAGCATTCCACATTTCTTTCGGTCACGCAATGCAACATTGCGGGACAAACGGACATGCAGACCCCCACCCGAATACATAACAACCAAAAAGAAAGAACGGACGATGCGGTACGGTTGAACAACAAAATTCGCTCCACCCTCCAGCGAAACGAAGAGCAAATTTCGAAAGACAAAGAAGAAATAAGGAAACTCACTTAGTCGTCGTCTTTTGCAGGTTCGAGCAAGGGAGAAAGAGAGAGGGCGGGGGGACAATGGAGACTACCGGTCGGCCGGAAAGTTTAGTGAAAAACTGTTCAGCCTGCCTGCACGTTTCTCAGCCCTGGTTTTTGGTCTGAGATCTCCTTGGTTGTTGATTTCATTGTTGAAGCCAGTGAGTGCTCGCCTCTTCCTGTCCGTCCATCCCGAAATAAGGATCTATCTGCCCACCTCCCTCTCTTTTCCTCTTCCTCGCAAAACATCCTTGTCTTTCCTTTTCATATTCTTGCTGTGTCCTCCTTTCCTCCTTCTTTGCTAAAATCCACTCTGTGCCTCCCTCCCGCTCATCTCGTCTTTTCAACTCCCACTCCAAGGCTTATGACTCCAGCTGACTCTGACTGTCCCTGCAAAGGAAACCATGAGGGCTCAGAGCTCCTGGTTGTTGAGCTTAAAAGTTGAGGGGAGACGTACTGACTCTTTCAATCTATCAACAAATGAATGAGTCAGGCAGGCAGGGATCTCTCCTTTGCTTTATGTCTTGATTTCTGCTCTACCAATCCTGCGATTCCTCTCTTCTTCTGCTGCGCCAAGCCTCCCTCCAGCAAGTCAGTCAGTCACTGTGTGTGTTCCTGTCCTCGCACTTTCTTTCTTCGGCTTTGTCAACAACACCCTGAGTGGAAGTGAAGGATAGATAAGCGGACAGACGGAAGCGTGGAAATGTATTTTGCAGTTCTTTCTTTCGTTTTTGTTTTGTTTTAGGGCTTTTTTTTTTGTCCTCCCTACCTACACAGCGCGCCTCTTCAGAGTGGTGACGCTCTACAGACAGTCAATGGCAGCAGAAAAAAAACGTAAAGATAGCACGAGTGACTATCCTTTCGTCTGTTTCTTCTTCTTGTTCTTCGTTTTCTGCCACCTTTGGTCTCTTCTGTCTTTTTCCCGTTTGGTGTTCCTCCGTCTCCTCTCTTTTTCTCATGTTGTGCTTTCCTCCAGTAAAATCTAGTGACTGCAAAAAAAAGAAAACAAATATAAGAACGAAAGACGGTGTCCACTCAGACTTTCGGACGGCCAAAATGTTTAGCAAAAAACTGTTCAGCCTGCCTGCACACAAGGAAGAATCCGACAGCAAGGTCGGGACGGGTCCGAGAGAGAAAGGATCAGCACGAACGTGGTCAACTGCCCCATCGTTTCTCACCACACACACCCACCCACCGGAAACGGACATTTCGTTTGGCGAATACGAAATGCAGTGGTATTGAGCTGATGAAATGGGACAAGTCCGCTTTATCCCTCTCTCTCTTCTTCCGCGCTGCGGCTTCTGTGTGCTCGCCTGCAGCACGTCATCCCATCCACATCCGTGTGCTGCCATAAATAAAATCGCATCATCATGCGAGGGTTGCCCATGCACGCGTGTCCTCCTCCTCCACCCTCCATGACGCTCTCTTTTCTTTTTTTTTTCCCGTTTCATGGATTCCGATTTCAAACCCTACGATTTGGTCCACCTGCTCCGACAAGGTGATTGTGCTACTCGTTTTCAGCTTGCCTCCCATTCGTTTCAGATGCAGAAACGTAGAGCCAGACCTCGTTTTCTCTGTCTTTCTGTCTGTCTGTCTGTCTGTCTTTTTCAGAAGACTTAAATACTGAATAAATAGTTTCGAAAGCAGAGAAAGAACACCGGAGGGACGCACGCACAAAAAATCCTCTCTTTTTCCATCGCCCCCCCCTCCCCCTTTCGCTCTGCCTCTCCAGCAGATCTTTCTGCTTCCGCCTTTCTCTTCGCACCTTTTACACCTGCCTCACCGATATGCCTGCTTGCTTCATTCTTTTCTTTTCGCTTTCTCTTCTTCTTTGTTGTCCCATCACGTCCCCATTCTTCACATAATGCAATGAAGCGAAAGCAAGCGGCCGACCGAAGGAGACCCAATACCGACCGATGGACCCACACAAGCAGTGTCTGTCGACCGATCAGTCTGCATGTCGGTCTGCCCTGTTTGATCGATATGATGCCACACACCAAACAACGAATACAGAGAGATAGAAAGAATGTTCTGTTGGTGGGGAGAGCCAAGGACAGCACACCAACCACAACGGGATCACAGCCAGGAAAGAACACACAGAAAGAAAGGAAAGAGGAGATGCGTGTTGTTGGAAGAGCCGGGGGAGGGGGGAAAGGAGGGATTAGGAGCCGAGTTGGATGGAAGGAATTCGAGGAAGCGAAAGAGAAGTATGAAAGAAAGAATTAAAGGGCATGCAGACTGTTTAGCAAGAGCAGCAGCAGCAAGGTCGCAAACAGCACTAGAATATCAGAAACAGCAGAAAGAAAGGCAAGAGAAGAGGAAAGAGGGGGGGGGAGTGGTAGGAAAGGAGGAAAGAATTTTCCTCCTTTCGTATGTAGCAAGGTCAGAGAAGAAAGGGTTCTTTTTCGGTTCGTTCCTTTCTTTTTTTTCATGTTGCAACACGGGGGTAATTCAAATGGCTTTTGTCTGCATGCATGTATTCATATGTCTCTTCGTCGTCGGCATTGAATGAATGGAAGGAAAAAACATGAGGGCGTCATAGATCGATATGCGCAGACAGACAGAAAAACGGGCGGGTAGAAAGAAAGAAAGAACGAACGAACGAACGAACGAAAGAAAGAAAGAAAGAAAGAAAGAAAGAAAAAAAGAGACAACGTCCAGCTGGCTTTAGATCAAAGTACCTGGACGACATATTTTGGATGGGTGAAGGGAGAAGAAACATCACAAGAAGGAAGAAAAAATACCGAAAGAAGGAAGACACTGGACATGGTGGAGAGGAAAGAACAACATTCTTCTTTTTTCTGACTGACGAAACAGAGAGGTCATTTAACAGACGCTTGGGTACCCCCCCGTCTCTCTCTCTCTCTCTCTCTCTCTCTCTGTGGTCGCTGTCAACGTCTCTCGTCGGCGGGCCTTCCTTCTCCTTGAAGGTCATACTTTCTTTCCAAAACTCCAGCCAGACAAACGAAGCGAAGAGGGGAAGCTGCAGACTCGAGCCTTCCCTCCTCGCCAGCAAGCTATTCGCTGTCGTCTTCGTTTTCTGCTTTCATATTGTCCTTTTTTGATTGATTTTGCTCCGGTGTCTTTCTCTTCCTCCTTCGATTCGCTCAAATCGTCACATGAGACGATTGACTGACAGAGGAAGAGAGAAAGGCAAAAAAAGCCCCCCCTCCTCTCTCCTTTTTTCCCCTCTCATCTTTCTGCGCTTTCGCGTGATGTCGTCCCCTTTTTCTCTCCCCCCCGCCCGCCCGCCTGCACCACCTATTTGGAAGGCCTCTGTCAGGACTTGCTTCAGTTTTTTGTCGAATGTACGTACACTTCCATATCGTCAGTCAGAGAAGGACGGATGAAGAGAGGAAAAAGGGCAATGACAGACAAAGAGGAGCAGAGAAGAGAGGGGGGTCATGATCGATGACGAATTCCTGGGAAAGGACAAAAGCATGCGAAGCGCGAGACGGCAAAACCCCGTGCTACCCCAGGGCATCCATCCTTGATCATGCCAAGCCACTGCAGTTGAATGAATTAATTAGTCTTTCTCTCTCTCTCCACACACCCCCATAGTAGTATCGTGTCCTTTCAAAAGCTCCCCCATGAACGAAGAGAAGAAGAGAAAGCCCCCAAATGCAATGAACCGAAACGAACCTTCTTCCTAATACCAGACAGAGAAAAGAAAGGAGGGGGTTTTATTTGCAGAAGAGAGGGAGATGCCAGAGACAGCCTTGCTGGCGGACCATTTGCTGTCTCTGGGGTAGAGCAGACAGACAGACAGACAGACAAAGAAACAGACACACCACACGAGCAGGAAAGCATCCAAGGAGAACGGGAGGCACGAAGAGAAGAGACAAGAACGAATGGTGACGTCGTGTGTGTCATTGACGAACCTGCTGGACGCCAGTCAGACAGCATGATGCAGGAGAACATACTGGAGACAGAGACCAACACTCGTCTCTCTCCCCCCTCTTTCTCGCTCTTCGACAGAAGCGCAGACAGAGAAGACGAATGAATGAATGAATGAAGTAGTCACACAAACACTTTTCGGACAGGAGCCGCTGCCTTCCAAAATGCGGATAAAAGCATGAATGAAGGACCCACCAACACGTGTGCATACAAACAGGCAAAAATGAGAGAGAGAGAGAGAGAGAGAGAGAGAGAGAGGGAGGGAGAAAGGGGGAAAGCAAGAAAAAAGGAAAGAAAGAAAGAAAGAAAGAAAGATGGAAGGAAGGGGGAAGGAAAGAAAGAATGAATGAAAAGAACCACAAATTGGAGACACACATCATCCGATAGATTAGTGCCATGGTGGTGATTTCACTCCACACACTCACTGGCCTCGGACGGACGGACGGACGGACAGACAGAGAAATAGATGCAGGAGGACAAGACAGGAGGGAAGAAGGGAGGAAGTTTGCAGCTTCTCTCTCTGACCCCTCCTTCCCCCCCTCCCTTTCATCACAATTGAGCCACCTGTGACATTTATAAGCAAGTGTGTAAAAAAAAGCATGCAGGGCTACGGAAGGTTCTGGACAAGAACGCAGAACCGGACCGCAGAGGCGAAGACGCGAGAGTAGCAGAAGTAGGAAGAGGGAGAAAGTGGAGTAACTGAATCAACGAAATAAGAAGAGAAGAACGAAGCATGCATTGACATTCAATTCGAATCAACTTTCGACACCCGAACAACCTAGCTCCCCCGATCTTCTTCTACAACTTTAGGAAGGAGGGATTGCATTGGGTTCCATTGATACATGCAAAATTGCCGTCCGGAACAAAGGGCTGCCCCAACCGATTCCATTCCACTCTATTCATTCCCATGTACCAACCCGCACCAAGATCCTTCTTACGTTTACCGACTGCTTTTCCCCATTCTCTCTCGCAAAATACAAGAAAACAAAGAACAAACCGCCTTCCCTCCATTCTCTCGCAAAGAAAAAATAAGAAAAAACAAGCAAGAGGGACCGTCAGAGGGACTCCCCTTATGACAGCCTTTCTTTCTATCGCACTACGGCAGCGCGAGACACCCCACATCCACCCATACGTAAACAGGGAGAGAGAGGGAGGCACTCCCTCTCAGCTCAACACAGCCACGACCAACCATCTAGAGAGTGCGGCTGTGCGTGTCGCTCGTGTCAGCATTGACCCCGACGACACTTTTGAGCTCTCTTCTCTTCTTTGCACGAATTGACTTTTTTGTATCTCTCACTCCTTCGTCTTACCTTCTCTCCCTTTCCTTTTCAGTTCTCGGGATACGTTCTCTTAGTTTTTCACTGCGTGCACCCACGAACCCACTCTCCTCCGCACTCGATCAGACGGAAAGTGACATGAAAGTCTGCATGGATTTCTTAGTTTGGAAACGACATACATCGATTCTCTCGTCCCCTGTCATTTCTTTTCTCACTTGCATGCCATAAGGCACGACGAACTCTGACGCTTCCTCAAAAAAACAAGACGACTGGCTTCCTTCGCACCTTTCCTTCCAATCATCAGCTTTTCCTTTCCACAAAGCCAGTCACTTGTTTTCTTTCAGTCACGAAGTTGCGAGAGCAGCCGGTCTTCAGTCGGTCGGTCACTGTGGCGACGCCATGCAAAAACATGGGAACCACCCCGCCTTACCGACCCGACCCGTCCCGACGCCCTCCACTGGTCGCACCAAGACTCCCCAACACCAGCCGTTTGTCTGGCCGTCGCCGTACTGGCAATCAACAATGTCACCCACCTGTACAGCACCAACACACACACACACACACACACACAAACACACGTCTACACACACATGCACACGCACGTACACACAGAGAGAGCGAGAGGAGGGAGAAGGAGAGAAAGAGAGAAACAGAGAGAGAGAGAGAAGACTTGTACGTGCACGTCCACACCCCCACACACACTTACACATACACACACACACACACACACACACACACACGCAGAGGGAGAGAGGAGGGGGAGGGGGAGAGAGAGAGAGAGAGAGAGAGAGAGAGAGAGACTTTCACGTGCACACACACACCCACATAGACACGCCACACCACACACACACACGCACGCTCTATCTCCCCCCCCCACACACAGAAACACTCACGCACACCTAACCACACAGACGTCTACATGGACGAATGGAGGAAGAATTTAAACCGACCGACCGACCTCCAGAGCCAGCTCCTTGCTTTCAAAAGGGGCGTGCCGCTCCTTTATCTTTTGAAGATTTGCTGCTGACCCGCCCTCCTGCCCTTGCGGCGGCGGCGGCTGAAACACAGGAGGAGCTGCAACAACCTGAGCAGGGGCCGGGGGCTGCTGGTACGCCTGTGGAGGAGGAAGCTGCTGTGCAACGACCTCTGCCTGAGTCTGTTGAGCGCCCCCGATAGACCTCCCCGGCCCCGGCCGCACCTCTTCTGTTCGAGGACCAAAAGACTCCGAGTAGGGCGGCGGCTGTTGAAGCTCCAGGGGCGGCTGTGTGTGCAGTGGCGGCGGGTGTTGCCACGCAGCCGAAGGAACAGCTCCCGGCGGAAGGGTCGGCTGTTGCCACGAACTTCCCCCCATCCCCCCCGCTGCCGGTGCGGGCTCCTGTTGGTGAGGCGGGAAGGATCCTGGCTCGGATACTGAGAGGAAAAGGGGTGGGAGGGGAGGGGAAAGGGGGAAGAAATAAAAGAATTCGCAAGCAAACAGGAAATGCAGTAGCAAACCCGGTCACACTCAAACTACCGCCGCACAATGCCGTGAATGGAAAAAAATGTCTGGTTGCGGAGACAGCGAAAGATGCAATTTCGAAGTTCACTCAGACGGTCTGTATGGTTTCCTTCTTTACAGACAGACAGAAGAGCTTGGGAACAACATTGGCGTGCTCACACATTTGTCACGACCATGCTCTGCCTTCTAACCAGTCTCACATACCAACCTGTAGCCAACAGCAGGCAAACACACCCTACCACACGATCTCTATGGTCTTCGTACACACACACACACACACAGAGACATACACGCACACTCACACACACGAGTGCGTAAATGCATTTTCGTACGCGCATAACCCGACCCCCTCTCTCAGAAAATGACCGCTGTGTGAGGCAGACTACCAGACATACACTACCACTGAAAAACTCACCGCCTGCCTGCTGCCACGGTGCCCGTGACGGCTCTCCTTTGTTGTCAACGTCGGGCCGCGTCCGAGGTTGAGGTTCCGGGTAGTAGGGGGAAAGCCCAGAGTGCGGCTGAGCCGTTGCCCCTGGGTGTGGGCGCCCTGACATTTGGGTGGGCACTGCCCCCCCCGGCTGGGGTCTTCGTGCTGGTGGCGCTGTGCCAGACGCGTGTGATGGGTCAGGGGGTGCAGGGGTGCGTGTGGGGGGACTGGGCGCTGCAGGTTCAGAGGGGTCGTGACGTTGAATGGCCTCACCGTACTCCCTAATTCTTGCTAGAAGATGTTCGTTCTGCCTTTTTAGTAAGTCTGCCTTGCTTCTGAGTGCGTTGACTTGCACCTGGTGATGCTCCCTTGAGACAAGCAGTAGCTCCATGTTCTCTGCTGCAGGATCGGTTGAGTATCTGAAGTGGGTGGGGACACTCACAATGTGCCAGTGACAGTAGTACTTGCCCTGCTGATCCGGTCTGGCGCTGACGTTCCTCATGCACCTAAACTGCTCCACCTGCTGCAGGGCAAACGGATCGTACCCCCTTTGCTGGGGAAGTTGCAAAGGGGGTCTTCCCATCGCTTCGGGCAGTGGAGAGTGCGCCTGGTACGAGGGGGGATAGCCCGGACCTGGCATCGGTGCATTCTGAGGGGGGAACAATTTCGGGGCAGGTGGTCCACCTCCACCGGCTGCATGCCCTGGAGGCACAACTTCTTCGAAAGGAGACCTTTTTGGAGCATCGCTGGGAATGGAAATGGGTATCAGTTGTCGTTCTCTCTCAGCGGGCAAGCGCCCGGGTTCGTCATTTCGTTGCATTCGATTGAAGAGAGACACACTGACCCAGACGCATTATCAAGCACTCTCCACACCGAAGCAGACCAGCAAGCAAAATCGATGAGGCAGGGAGGAAGACGTGGTATTGTGCTATTAATAAAGTGAGAGAGCTTTTGAGAAACCCTGAATCCTGGCTCGATCTGATTCTTTCCTTAATGGCACAAAATCGAGTTCGAACAACCGGCTGAAGACACGCATGAGTGCCCTTTTTGCTCTGCTGCTTTTCCATGTAATCAAGAAGTAAACACTGAGACAACAGTTCAAGGATCAAACGAGGAGAAGCTGCGATATTAATAAGCGAGACTGCTTTTTAACACAGGGCTCAGCCGGTTGGGGACGCACAAATTCTAAGTGCCCCACAGCCTCTTCTGCGGCCCCGGAAAAATTGTAATGTCCCTACGGGACATGCCGTGGCCCCCAGGGGTGAGATGGGGTGAGAGCAATGAGAGGTGCATCCACGATCGTGGTATATGCATGCAACAAGTTCCCCTTCCCATATTAATATATGGTGCATGACAAAACCCTCAATCAAGGTTGTTGGTTGCGCAAAGGTGTAGCCGCGGTATCTGTAAATGCCGTAGAGGGCCGGAGACAGCTGGACAGGCTTCAAGACGGTTGAGAAGAAGAAATAAGAAGAACTCTGCTATTAGATACGTTTGCTAATAACAAAATTAATGACATACAAGGACTTCACTAACACATAGTGTTAACGTCAGGCTTTCTAAACACCACGGCGTTTACGGTCAAACGCCGCGGTGCCGCGGAGCGGCACTAAGCGCCGCGGAGCTCCCGAAGGGCGCACCGCGGCGCGCCGCGGTTGTAAAACCGTGAAGAAAGGGGGGAACCGCGGCGTGATTGTTCCGGTCTTTACCTTTTCTGGGGTAAGTTGAACCAAATTGATCAACAATTGATTAAATTTATCATTGAAATACCTTAAAAAAAAATTTGTGACGCCTGCGGCGCGCAGAAAAAACCGTTTTGACGGTATGTACGGGGTCATGTCCCAAATGGGAGGGGGTACCGCCGCGGAGGGGCCTGGAGGGAACCGCGGCGCAGCCGCGGTACTAAAAATGGCCGCTCTAGAGAGCCTGATTAACGTGAATAAACGTAAAAAAAAAAATGAAATTGTAACTGCAGTAATACATTACTGATAAATCTTCAACAACTTATTTTTGCTTAAAAAAAAAAATCACAGTGCTCCCCGCTTAAATCTACTTGCATTTTTATTTTTTATTTACGAAGTAAATATATTGGTCTTTTACATACAGACACACATGCTGTAATGGTTCTTTCATTTACTTTCATTTATATTTTGGCCATTCTAGTAGCAGTATAGTAGCATATGTAGTAGCCAAACATTATATACGCCTTCTATTATCAACTTGCTCTTTTAAATCATCTAGCTGTGACTAAGACTGTGAGCTAGTCTATAAAATATTTGAACACAACGTTATACAAGTCCCAAACTATACGCTTGCTATGCTTGCTGTATTAGTTGCTATAGTTAGTTAGTTAGTTAGTTAGTTAGAGGATGCCTAACCCTAGTTGGAGCGCTAAGCTCCCGGGCAGTACATACATGTATAGTTGTTGTTTGTTAAGTCGCCGGTGGAGTTGATCAGTTAATCACTTTCTAGAATAGAGAGACAGGCATCAAAGAAACAGACCAGATACGAGTGTAGAAGCGATCGAAAGACATTATGGATGAAGAGTTCAGATGTACTTGCACCGGGGAGTGGACAGTTATAATCATTTGAATTAATGAATTCCAGCTTAGCCAGGCAGTGCAGGAATTCTCTTTCATCCAGCCACTTGGCACATGAAGAAAGTCTATATATGAAGTCATCAACATACCGAATACAAGAATCATGTACACAGAGTTTGTGGTCGCTACATTTAACAGATAGAGCACTGCTTTCGCCTTGTGAGTTAAATGAGAGCAGACATAAGAAACCAAACAGAGAGCCATCGGTTACTGACAGTGTGAGAGCAGATTGGGGGAGGGCGGAAAAGGAGTAGAGATCAGAGGCAGATTTGTTGTAAAGAAGAAACACAAACATGTGATGAGAGGAGGGAAAAGCTTGTTGAAGGGGGGTGAGCTTAGCAAGAGGAGGGAAATGCGAAGAAGCGATAGCCCCCACCCGCCGTGTGCAGACTTCTTCCGCAACTGTATATCTAGCTTTGCCCTTAAAGAAGAGAGAACCGGTGCCTTGAACTCTTCGTTACTGCTGCCCGCTGGTGTCACGGTGTTGTGGCACTCCCACCCCCAATGAACAAACAAAATCCAGACCAGCCCAACGAAGCAGCCACAAGGAGGCTCTCGAAAACTTTGGACAAGTGTTTCCCTTCCAGACACGCAGCATTACAGCGGGAACGGTATACATAGTTTGCGAGAGCGAGCACCACTAGTTGGCCACTCTAGACCAAAGTAGGGCTTTTACAGGAAGCAGGCCGAAAATACACAGGGAGGGCAAACAAAGACTGCGAGCAGACAGACGGCCAGACCTGGTCCAGCGTGCAAAACGGAGCTGCAAAGCATCGATTGCAAGAAGATCGGCATCATGAAGAGGGAAGCATTCGAGGCAGTACAGTGCGACAGGGGACTAACATGCTCTAAAAACAGTTATCTGTGCATCTACACTGAGGGGATCCATGCTAGTAATCAGACCAAACACAGCCTCCAGGGCGTAGGAGGCTGAAGCAATACGCGATTCAACTGTCTCACTGAGGCATCCCCCCTCAAAGAACAGGCACCCCAGGTACTTGTATTCCATTGCCTATTCAACCTCTTTCCCTTTATACACCACTAAACTGGAGCTTTTCCCAAATACACAGGCAGACAGGTGGAGAATCTTTGTCTTTTTCAGATTGACTGTAAGTCTCCATTCTTTGCAATACTTCTTGAGAGCAGAGAATTTCTTTTGAAGGTCTGAGACGGAATGGGTAAGAAAACAGAGATTGTCAGCATAACCCAAACTGTCCAGGACACAATCATCCAGCAAAACTGGCTTCGGCTCGCTCTTTGGCTCCTTTTCACTGCCCGCTTCCATTTTTATGTCTGCCCACTCTCGCTTGACTGCCTCGCTGGCATGCCTTGCCTCGCTCTTGCTTGCAGAACATATACGGGAGAGATCATTTATGTGCAGAAGAAAAAGAATAGGTGAGAAGCCATCCTCTTGTTTCACTTCAGCGCCCTTCCGAAAACGTAGAGAGTCCCCGTCAACCTTGCCCCATACCTCTCTGTATATTTCACAGATCATGCAGATGTCTGCCTCACTCACGCCCTCATTTCTCAGTTTCTGAATTAACTTTGCTCTCGGCACAGTGTCAAACGCCTTTAAAAAGTCAACAAAACCTACCAACAGAGCCTTTCTTTTCTTTTTGCACGAAGAGACAACAGAGGTAAGACCACCAACCCTCTCCCTCATTCCCACCCCTTCACGGAACCCCAGCTGTCTGAAGTTAAGACGGACCTGGGAACGCATACGGCAGTCCATCAGGAGGCCGAAAAGTTTTATAAAAAGGTTCACAACATGGATTGGTCTCCATTCATTGGGAGAGGGGGAAGCAGGGCCTTTCAGAACTGGGCAAATGCGTAAAACATTCCATGAAGGAGGCCAGCAAGCATGAATATGCATCAGGTTAAATAAAATAAAAAGTAAAAAGCGGGAGAGGGCAGATTCGGCAAAGCAAAGATCTAGCTGTGTGGGAGAGATGCCTTCAAGGCTGGCAGCTTTCTTTTTGTTCATTTTCTTCAGGTGGGAAGAGATCTGATGAAAAGAGAAGGGCAGAGCAGAGGGGTGGAAGGGAAGATGGGCAGGGAGATGGACCGAAGGGAGAAGCTCCTCGTTCGAATCTTCAAAAACATCCGCCCAATGGTTTGAGAATGCGCGGAGAGATGGGCGTGATGCACCACCAGCCGACGAGGCGGTTTTCTTCTTCCTTTCCCAAAGGGAGAGAGGATCCTTGAGGAGTTCTTCTTGAACCCTCTGTGCTTCTTTCTTCTTCCAAGCAGCCTGTTTGCGTTTAAAGAGGCTACGGCAGACCCGGAGTAGTCTCTGAAGGCGATCGAATTCCAACTTTCTCCTACCCACATCTCTCACCAACTTCCAAACGCGGTCCACCTCCCTCACTTCCTTTTGCATGGACTTGCATTTTTCATCAAACCAAGCCTCTTTCATTCTACGCTTAACCCCCGACCCAAACCCTGCTCCATCCTTTTTTGGTTTCACAGGCCCAACGAGCAGTCGAGACCACTCCTGGACAAATCTAAGGAGGCAAGCACGACTGTCCTTGGCCTCCTCTTGCGGGGAAAAGAGGGGATCAGGCGAGTTAGAGGGGTCAGAAGAGAAAGGGCGGGGGATGGCGGGGGGATTCGGAAGAGAGAGGAGGGACAGGCGGCTCCACAAAAGGCTCAATCTAGTTATGATATTCCCATAGACCCGGCCAGCCCATAGTTGATTGTGCTCACTTACTCACTCACCAACACACTTAGTCACTGGGTCACTGAGTCATTCTTGCTTTCTTCACTAATTCACTCATTCACTGTCTCACTTGCTCATTCACTTACTCCCTCATTTTCCCTGTCTCTCTTTGATCACTCACCTACATACTTAAAGTTAACGGCTTCTATTAACACTCTCATATCCACACGCCTGAACGGCTTTTATTCACACACTCGCTCTCTCTGTTTCTCTTCGTTTATTTCTATTTACCTACAGGCCCTAGCGGCTTGAAGTTCTGTTTACACACTGAGTCTCATTCTTTCTTAGTAACAGGCTGTCTCTATTCATTCAAGTACCCACACGCCCATGCAAATATCTTCTGCTGACATGTTTGTGTGAGTCCTTGTCCCTCTTCATTCACCCACACGCCCAACTGGCTCCTGTTCACCTAGTCTATTCACACCGGTTTACACACTTGCTTTCCTTGTCTGTGTTTATGCACCCACACCGTCGTGACGCCCCAAACGGCTTCTGTTTACACACTCGCTCTCCATGTCTCTCTTCATTATTCTTCATTAATTCACTGCCTAAGGCCCAAGCGGCTTTTGTTCACACACTCGCTCTCCTTGTATCTCTTTGTCTCTCTTCATTCACCCATATGCCCAAACGGCTTCTGTTCATACACTTACTCTCCCTGTCTCTCTTAATTCATCAGCAGGCCCAAGCAGCTTCTGTTTATGCACTTGATATCTCTTCATTCATCCACAGGCCTAGCCATAGGCCCGAGCGGCTTTTATTCAATGACACACAATTAATCCCTCTTCATTCATTCACGGGCCCAAACGGCTCCTGTTCCTAGCTTCTGTTCATATACTCGTTCTCTTTAATTGTCTCTCTTTCTTCGCCCACACGCCTAAGCGGCTTCTGTTCACACACTCGCTCTCCTTATATCTCCTTGTCTCCCTTCATTCACCCACATGCCCAAACGGTTTCTGTTTACACACTCGTTCTCCCTGTCTCTCTTCACTCATCCATAGGCCCAAGCGGCTTCTGTATGTTTCTGTTCACACACTTGATCTCTCTTCATTCATCCACAGGCCTAACCAGCAGCCCAAGCGGCTTTTCTTCAATGACACACAATTGATCTCTCTTCATTCATCCACGGGCCTAAGCGGCTTCTGTTCACACACTCGTTCTCCTTATCTTGCCTGCATGCCCAAACAGCTTCTATTCATAAACTCATACATACTCATAAACATGCTCGCTCTCTCCGTCTCTCTTCATTCATCCACCTGCAGGCCTAAGCGGATTCTATTACTGCATACTTCCTTTCCATGCCCCTCTTTCTCTATGCACCCGTACGCCCAAACATTTACCTATACACTCAAACGGCTTCTGTTCACACACGTGCTTACCGAGCTCCATCCACAGGCCCAAACGCCTTCTGTTCATATCTCTCCCTCTTGAGCTCACCAAACGTTGGACCCATATGCGGTGAGCGTTTCCACAATATTTCAAAGCGAATATATAAAGTACTTTGCATGCATCCCAAATCCTTAAGTGGAGGTAGAAGGAAGTTGAGAATCCAGGCGCTGAACAACGACAAAAGAAGCTAAGTGGAGGAAAAGAAGACGGACAAAAAGAAAAGATTTAATATTTCGATTCCTACAGATCAAATTAACCGTTTTTTCTCTTTGTCATGCAAGCACACTCAGTCGTGGTGCGGTGGCTTAGTCCTTAGTCTGTAAGACGGCATGTCTTCACTTACGACTGAGCTAAGTTAGCAACATAGTCAAACAACGGAGCAATTCAGAACAGCTTCACTTAGACCGTATGTTTTATTGCCTTCCTTAAAAACTATACAGTGTGAGAGAAAGTGCATGTGGGGTGGCGTGTCAAGGCACGCTGGGCGGGCCGCGCGGACCTTTAGTAGGCCGAGGCCTGCATGCGTGCATCAGTGCATCATTCTTTGTTCAGACTCGAATTGAGTGCATGCGCCAGGGATACTTAAGTCGGGCTTGAATATGCTTAAATGGGAGCTCGTGTGATTGAAGGAAACTGTGAGTGATGATTGAGGGTCAAATCTTAGATTTAGCGACGCCAAATCCCAAGCCACTAACAAGGTTTTGTGGAAAACCCAGAGCACACATTTATGAGGGGGGGGGGGGTGAGGAAGCCTGCATGCCAGTCGGATTGATTCGCCTTAACTTGCCTTATCGACAGAATGGACCTTCTTGAAACAGTCGGCTATAGCTTTAGAACCGCTTCTAAGCAGGATTGTGCACAACAACAACACCATATCCTTCATTTTCTGAAAGTGAGATCGCGAATCTTGAGAAGATAAACGAGGACAATACCATGTTTTGGCTCAGCAAGAAGCTGGCAAGAAAGCTGAGGTCAACGACTTCAGCTGAGTTGCTTGCCATGCGTGATGCAGTCAAGTCCTCTTGGTTGATCGCTCATTTAGTCAAAAAGTTGTGGGGAAAGATGCCTCCTGTTGTTCTTGTGACTGACTCGCAGCCGTTGATGTTTCAGTTCAGTAGCAAGCAGTATAAGAGCGAGCCTCACATACAGGGTGAGTTGGAGTATATATTGGAGAACCTTGCGGAGTTGGGAGCGAAGGTGAAGTGGGTTCAGTCAGGTTCCATACGTGTAGACAGACAGACGAAGTTCCTTTGCTGCAGTTGAGTATTTCCAAGTTTCTTCTCTTTCAGTGTGTCTTCCCTACTTGCGTTCGCAGTTCAGACAGGGGGTGATCTATGAGAGAAAGTGTATGTGGGGCGGCGTGTCGAGGCGTGCTGGGTGGGCTGCGTAGACCTTTAGTGGGCCAAGGCCTGCATGCGTGCATCAGTGCGTCATTCTTTGTTCAGATTCAAATTAAGTGCATGCACCAGGGATACTTGAGTCAGGCTTGAATGTGCTTTAATGGGAGCTTGTGTGATTGAAAGAAACTGTGAGTGCGATCAGTTTCTCAGTGGTTGAAAGTGATACGATGGCAATTCAATCAGTCAGACACACACTGGTACATGGGCATGGGTTGTGCAGTTTCTCATGTTGAAGCAGTGAAGTAATCGCTGTCAATGCACTGCCGGCTCGAGTAAACATCTTGACTGTTACTAGAAGATGGAGTCGAGAAGACTGAAGAACTTTGCTGTCTGGTAGGTTTAAACTTTTCTGTTTGTTCTGTTCTGTTCAAATCTATGTACTTTGCCGTTCTCTAGCTAAGTATATAGCGTACCATCACATACAGATGATCGAATCTACGTATAATTCCCCTCCATGTGTGTTTTTGCATATATACCAATACATCAAGGTTAGATAAAAGGTGCATGTTCGCCATGCACGCGCTGTACAGTTGCCGAAAACTTTAAACACGGGTCCCGAAAGGCAAATATAACCCGACTTATTGGTAATTCGACTTTTTTTTTTCATAGGTGCGGCTAAGCGCCTTAACAGATACCATGGCCGGGGGCCACGGCAATTATTAATATTCTGTTGCGTATGTTGTATATGCATACTGTTATTGAAATGTCCCTACGGGATATGCCGTGGCCCCCAGGGGTGAGAGGTATGTCCGCACGGATACGTAGCTGCAGTATTTATAAAATTTAGTGTAAATGCCGGAGAGGGTCGCCGTGCATAGCTGTGCGGCTACAGATGCGGCCGGAGATGGCTGGACGGGCTTCGATCAAGGTGAGAAGAAGAAACAAGGGGAGCTCTGTTGTTAGACATGTTGCCAATTAATACTAATTACTAGGAGTGGACACTAAAGTTTTAAAGTTTTTTTTTGTTAAAGTTTTGCTCTCTAAACATTATTTGAAAAAAAATATTTTTTAATTAGTTTTTGAATAGGTAACCTCCCTGAACCTAAGTGCCACTTGAAAAAATATAATCAAGAGGATCTCTATGTATGGCATCGTTTTTCAAGAGACCATCCACGCCTACGACGTAGATGGTCAAGACACCGTCCACATATGCGGCTTCAGCTTTCAAGACACCGTAAATGATCCGCGCCTGCGGCGCGGACTTTCAAGCTTGATTTCAAGCTTATCCAAAAATACGGCTTAAACTTTCAAGTAGTAGTTAGGTTTAGAGAGATCGAATAGGTCATTAATTAAGTCAGTCATAACCAAATTAATTAACTAGCCTACATAGAAAGTAGCAGAAGCTCAGTCTATTAACGAACTAGTAACGAACGACTTTGCCTTTTCTGTATTGAAAGGCACGAATGATTAGGATTAGGATTAGGATAGATTAGGATTAATGTCTAGAGGATTGGTCTCCCGCCCCAATGCCAAATGTCCGACGTGCGGCTTCTAGGGAAAGCATCTAGACGCATCAGACCTCCCTCAGGCTGGCCAGCCTGCACAGGTCTAGCCTGTACTGCGAACGGATCACAGTGAACAAAAAAAGAAAAAAAAGAGGACAGATGAAAGGGAAATACAATTTAATATCAATTTCTCTCTCCTTACTCATCATCCGACTCTTCAATCACGTGGCTGGAAGACTTTTAATTGGTAAATATCAAAGATGTTACGCCAATGTTGGCATACATTGAAAAGCGGCCTGGGGGGATAGTGGTTACAAGCAGCCGCCACCGTCTTTTAAGAGAAGTAATTTTAGTAAAAAAAGAAGTGGATTTTCTAAAGAAGGACCCTAGAGGACCAAAGTCGCCAGTCGTTTGAATTTATATCAAAGTTGCTTCTTAAAATTTTTATGAGAATTATAATTCATATAATAATGCATTACATACTTCGTTTTCAGAGTTGTAAAACTTTAATTTGCATAATTAGTATATTCATTAGTATATAAAGCAGCAACTTTGCTTGTAACGATATTGTTGAGCCGCTATGCTTGAAGTACCCGCCGCCATACGCGCCGCCTCAGAGATTGATGAGCCATGCCGACTTGTATGCATGCATATGCATGCTTCTTCATGCAATTTGAATTAATTGCAATCAATAGTAGTATGCTCATAAAATGCGATGAGATGAAATGGCTGAACAATGAAAGGAACGGGAATATGCAATGCATCCCGTCATTTAGTCTTTCCCTATAAGAAGATTTCAAGAGACTCTAATAATAGGCTTCTAGTTGAGAAGATTTAGTGGCTTATAGGGTCTTTCAGTCAGTGTGCCAGATCTGATTGAATTTCCTTCTTCTCTTTCTCCCTCTAGATTTTTCAAGATGGTCCGGACGAGAGCTCAGAGGAGAAAGGAAAAGGAAGAGGCCAAGAAGAAGGCCCAAGAAGAAGCTGTAGCTGCACAATCAAGCAGCAGCGCAGTGACTCTCGATTCCAAACTTGATTGCCTTCTCGAGAAGAAATTAGAAGAAAAGATCGACAAGATTATTAAGAAAATTTTAGAAAAGAAAAAGTCCAGAAAAGACAAGAGACGGCAGAATGGTTCTGTTGCTGTGCTGAGCAAGGATGATGACTCTTCTGAAGAGTCTGACTCTGTCAGTGAGGCAAAGTCTTCCAATTCTTTATCTGCCGGTTCTGTTTCCTCCTGGAAAAAGGTGAAGGTGGACTAGTCACTCCTGCCTCTCTTCGACCCGAAGGAGGGGTTTGAGGATTGGGAGAGACAGTTTGAGAACTTCATGAAAGAGGAGCTCAGGAGATCCCGCTTTGGGTCTTCTGGCCAGTGGAGGAGAATCGTTCAGATGGGAATGCTTAAGGCGGCCAAGAACGACCCCAAGTTCAAGGCCCATCTCAAGCGCTTCTTCCATGCCGGCTTCAAGCACAAGGAGGTCATCAGGCGAGTGAAGGAAGAGTATCTCTCCAACCTCTTGATCAGACAGCTGGAGGTGGAGGAGAGGATCAAGGAGTTTCCCTACGACACCAAGAGGCGCACTGCCTCTGGAGAGGTGGCAAAGTCAAAGATCAAGTTCGCTTTCAAGACGCTGAGGAGGCGTCTCTCCATTCTCGAGGTCGATGCACTGGCTATGCAGAGACCTATTGAGGATGCCGCTAAGCCCACCATGATCTTCCACGCCCTCAACACTGACCAAACTACCACCCTCATCACCACCATCAGAGCGTAGAAGGGAGAGATGCTCCTTGACCTGAACTCGCTCTCATGGGACGATATTCGTCGTCACCTCGATTGGTTCACTGCCATCGAGGAGAAGGAGAAGGACGGGGAAGGGAGAAGGGAGAAGGCAGGGCATTCCTCCATTCTAAAGGCGGGACATAGGGGGAATAACTGTGGCAGGCAGAGGGAGAACGGGAACACTGGGGGGTCCTCTAGGCAGGGTTCGAGTGGGAGCTCCGGTTAGGGGGGGCAGCATCCGGTCTGCTACACCTGTGGGAGAAAGCATAAGGGTGAGTGTTGGGCTAAGAAGAAGAACATCGAGTGCAGCGATTGTGGCGAGAAGGGTCACTACGCAGGCGCCCCTGCGTGCAAGAAGAAGGGGGGGTCCTCTTCCTCCTTCTGGGGGGGGAAGGGCGATTAACCACGCTCGGGTGTGGGACGAGAGACGGCAAGCCTTAGGGGCTCTCGTTCCTCGAACCCATTTACACCCCTGGCAGAGGACGACTGTGAGTGTGAAGAGGTCCACTTTCCTTTTGCTGATACTGGTTGTAGTAAGCATCTGATTGGTCATGACTTGGATGATTGCATTGCAGACAGTTGGAGAAAGAAAGTGACGTGGAGAAAGAAAGTGACGTATGAGAAAGCTGAGGAAGATTCTTTTCAGACAGACAGATACGTGCGTGTGCGTGTCGGGGTTTTGTCTCCAGAGAACGAAATCGAGGAGGTATATATAGAAGGTGCATACTCGTGTTCGGTTTTTATTTCTCTTTTGTCTGTTCGGGGTCTCCGTCTGCAGAAAGTCGACAAGCCTTATTGGGTCGAATTGCGTTCATCAAGAGATGGAAAGAAAGTCAAAGCGTTGTTAGAAGAGAGAGACGGTCTACACGTAATTCATGCATTTCCTTTTTCTTCTTCTTCTTCTTTTGTTTCTTTTTCTTCTAAACGAGTGAATGAATATATCTGCCTGGCAGTCACCGAGGAAGAGAAGATTTCTTCTGGTGATGATCCCGTCTCCCCCCCGATAGAAAAGGCGATGGCAGGTGGAGAGCAGGCGGGAGCCTCTCAACCCTCCGGACCCGATTCTTTTTCTCTTGCTCAAGATGGTCAGATGACCCAGAGAGAATTGAACATGTGGCACTGCC
>JAHBMJ010003445.1:0-10644 GCA_018398765.1 Chromera velia | reverse complement strand
ATATATATAATTATAACTTATCAGTTCCGTAAAAAAAATATGCCTGTGTGGCAGTGTATATACACTAGTCACTGAGACTCACTCTTGTACTAATAGAGATTAAGAACGTAAAATTGATATATTTGAAATTGCATATGACTTTTTGTTGATACGATAAAGTTAGAACACGTACCAAAATTGAGGTGACAATCACTCAGCTTTATGGCACTTCCTTTTCCTCTTCTTCATGATCACTTTCTTCAATGTGAATCGAATTGATCGGTGGTGGGAGCTGCTGAGAGCTTTTTCTCTGGCTTTTCGGTTTTCTAGGAGTGGGTGCTCTTGGGCTTCTATTCGGTTGTGGAGAGATGACAACGGGGTGAGACGGAGAATCACGCATACATTTGCTATTGCTGTTGGTGTTGGACCGTCCTGTTTCTGGGTAGCTAAGCATCCAGAGTTGGTAAGTTCGGCTACCCTCTGTACCGTACCAGGGCCGACAACAAGCCCCTTGTCTTGGAGGTGAATATAGAGAGGTCGGTAGCCTTCCTCACCCGGAGTGATGACTTTCTCAGGAGGGGGAAGTTTCCCCCCAACCTTGATTCTCTTCTTATGCGTCTCTGTATATAGTGCAACCACGGCTTCTGCTTCATCTTTGGTGGGGAAAAACGTTCGCACATCAGGCTACTTCGTCCCCCCTGCCCCTTCCGACGACTTTTCCTGTCTTTCTTGGAGCAGTTACACATGTTTGTCAGACGTGATCGTCAAACCATACTGATTGATGAGGTGGGTTTGAAAAGAACTGGTTGCCGCTGCTGCATACTCACAGCCATAAATAGTTTCTCCTTCCCTCTCGGCTCCTTGTATTTTCACCTGACACTGAATCACATTTGCCCCCTTCTGCACGGACTATATTTTTTTTGCGTACCCGGCTCTAAAACCAAATGCCTCTTTCTTCCCGTTCGACCCTGTCGGATTGTATGACATGTCTTTACGGGGTGTAAAATGTTTGCAGACGCTCAAAAAGGGGGCCGTAAAAGATGTTCCAGCACCAGAAAAGTCAACACAGCTGTTCGGCAAAACGTTCAGCTGATCGGTTTACCTCTGTATGAAGTAAAAGGGGGTGAAACGTCAATTTCAGTGCAGCTCAAAACGTTTTTTTTTTTGAGAGCAAACCATCAAGATTTAGGTTTTTTCATTTGAATCAGCATGCGTGACGGATCGGTACTTGCAAAAGTTTTTTCGGGACCTTCATATTTGAGGTTGAAAGTTATATTAATCAAATATTTGATCGTATTTGATAGGTCTTTAAACACTAGGTCCTCCCTGACTCGATATTTGATTTGAGCTTAAACCCTACCTCAAATCAAATCAAATCAAATCAAACATGGTCACTACCTAATAGTAAAAGGGTCCAATACAGAGTGATTGATTCAATACAGACGCGTGCCTATTATTAACAGCAATTCTCAGATACAGAGAATGGATGCGCATACATGCTGCCTGTTATAGAGAGAAGGCAAGCCTGAAGGAAAGGTGCCCTCTCTAATAGACCTCTATGTGTAAGATTGTATAAGCACGTATCTGAGCCCTATAGCTTCCATAGGCCTGACGGAACAGTGGTTAGCAGAGCTTCCGGGTTCCCGGTCCAGTTAACACAATACAGACCGGAATCATGAGAAGAGGAACGGTACCTCCTATCTGCAAGGAGGAAGCCAGAGTTCCCTTTCGATTCCTTCCATCCACCCCTGGTTGGAGAACATCGACACTCCTCCTCCTTCCTCGGTAGGCACCCTCTTCACGGAGGAAGGGGAGATTGTTATCGAAAGCCTAGCAATCACGCACCGTTCAGCATCTGAACAACAGACTGACTTAGAGGAATTGATACAGGCAGGGCAAGGACCGAACATGGCAATTGATGTAGATAAACTGAAGGCACTGGCAGAGGTGAAGAGAGTCGTAGAGGTATTTGACCCCAAAAAGAAGAATGGGAGGACTTAGTTCAGCCAATTCCGTGATAAAGTGAAAGCCGGCAACCTCAACGTCGACGAATACAAACTGTTGCTTGGTATGCACTTTGTTGACACCGACCTGGTGCAGCAGTGGGACAAGAAGAGAGGAACATGCTCCACCGTCGATGAAGTAGATGCATGATTCCTCGATGCCTATGGTGGGGGAGGCATGAAAGAAAAGCACGCGGCATATACGATGGCAGACGTGAAACTAAGTGTCGCAGACACATTCCAACCGTTCGTTGACCAATTCATCGATACCTTCATGGCCGCTAACCCAAACGCTATTCGCAACCATCGTATTACGCCATTCATCAACGCCCTCTATCCCAAAATGCGGGAAGCCCTGGAAATTGAACCCGCCTTCTCCGAATGGAATGACTTGGTAAAGAGAACCGAGCATCTCCATGCCAAGCTGCAGAAGAAAGCCAGAGCCAAACTCGCTGCCGTCCAGAGTACGCAATCAGCGTCTGACCTTGAACGATGGGAGAAGTTGACAGACAGGCTTGAGCGCGTTGAGGCCAGCATAGCGGCTTTGCACACTCGCGGCCGCGGCAGGGGCAATTCGATGCCGCGAGGGGGTCGGGGCGGCTATGCCGTCTACGGCAATCAGCCGTCTCCTCAAGTCGTATACGGCTTCACGCCTGGCCGAAATGCAGGCTCAGGATGGAGAGGTGGATACAGGGGACAAGGAGGAATGCCAAGGGGCATGTACAGAGGCAGAGGAGGTCACAACGGTTTCAACAACAGTCACTTTGGGTATAGACAGAATGGGCATGCTCCACCATTTGGACAACGAGTGCCAACATGCCACCATTGCAGGTCGCCATCACACTTCGTCGCGAACTGTCCAGAACTGCGGTACTCGGGAAACGAATGGGGTGGAGGGACACAGTAGAGGCAGTCCCTACCACCCAACCTCAGTTGCCTCGTCCTCTCTCTGCGTATCTCCATGCTCCACTTCATGAAATGAAAAGGAAAGGCTGCTTTTCGAGAGAGGACGACAGTGCAGGGAAGAGATTTGCTTTTGAAAAAGCGCGTAGGCAGCCCGTGCTTCCATCTCCCTTGCCGGTACGAATGCCCGAAAGAGAAAAAACGAAACCAACAAGCACGTGGGCACAGAGTGCTTCCGTTAAGGTCGGTAGTCAGTCGAAAGTAAGTTTTGTGGTTGGAAATGGACATAAGACGACAGGAATACTTGATTCAGGTGCAGAGGTCTCATTCATAGATGTGTTACTGACTTTGTATGCAGACAGCCCAGTGGTTCCGGCTACCCTGGCGCTGTCAGCGGCTGGAGGGAGTGGGTTGAAGGTGCTGGGGGAGACCACGATCTCACTCTCTCACCCCAACAACCCAGAGAAAAAATTCCTGCACACTCTCCTCGTCACAGCCGACACGGGGTACGACCTGGTCCTTGGGCAGGACTTTCTTAAGCTCAAAGACCCAGTCGTGTAGTACCATTACAGAGAGGACAGGTTGGTTATTGCTGATCTTCCTATATTTCACTGTTGGTACAATGACGGACGGAAGCCGATGCGTGTGGCTCCCCTCCGCTGCACAAAAGTCACGAAGCGTTCCTGTGCGCTTCTCCGGGTGGATGTAGATGGAGTAGGAGAAGAAGAAACAGTCATTTTGCGTCAAAATTTTCCCTGAGCGCACCCAGGCCTTGCAGTCCCAGACCAGATAGTCACAATGAGGGCCGGCGTTGCCACCATCGAAGTCCTAAACGTCTTCGGTTGGGTGCGGAGTCCCTCCTTACTTTTACTAAGCCAGCCAGCCGTGTTGCCTCAGTCATAGCCGTCACAGCCGTCACAGCCAACGTGATGACATCTACCCCACCGCAGAATCCCCCGCCGTCCCCTTCACTTCCGAAAGTTGATCTCTCGCACATCCCGTCTGAGGTCAGAGGGAAGTACGAATCCCTCCTCCGAGAGTATAGCGACCTCTGGTCTCGCTCCCGCTTTGATATCGGCGAATTGCGACTGAATGGGCAGCCGTACGAAGTCCAAATCCCCATAGGCGACGCCCCTCCCATCAGATGGAATCAGGACAGAGTGCCCTACCACCAACACAACCATGTGAAGAAGGAGATTGAGGCAATGGAAGAGGGGGGTGTCATCCGCAAGTCCAGCTCTCCATGGGCTGCGCCCGTCGTCCTTGTAAAGAAGCCTAATGGCACCACCCGTTTCTGCCTTGACTTCCGCAAGCTGAATCAGGCAACCAAACGTGACTTGTTCCCCCTTCCCCGCATCCAAGAAACCCTCGACCGTCTTGCAGGAGCACAGGTGTTTTCTGTTCTCGATTACACCTCCGGCTTCTTCTAGCTGAAGATGCACGAAGCAAACGCAGAGAAAACTGCTTTTGTGACTCCTTTCGGTCTGTATGAGTTCACACGCATGCCGTTTGGGCTCGTGAACGCACCAAGCATCTTCCAGCGTGTGATGACGTTGCTCTTCGCAGGTTTGATGAGAGACATCGCCCTCGTCTACATCGATGACATCATTGTTTTCTCCCCCTCGCACGCAGAGCATTTGAGGGATTTGAGGGAGGTTTTGGGATTGGTGAGGCAGGCAAACCTTAAGCTAAAGTTAGAGAAAGCGCAGATTGCATTGAGAGAGGTGGAGTATTTGGGACATTCAGTCTCCTTCAGGGGGATCAAGCCAAGTCGAAAGAATGTAAAGAAGGTATTGGAATGGAAGTCCCCAAAAGACCGAAAAGAGCTGCGCTCCTTCCTTTATCTCTGCTCATATTACCGTCATTTTATTGCAGGCTTTGCGAGGTTAACGCATCCCCTCCATGAGCTACTGAAACCGGCTGACAAGGAAGGCCGTCCCCTTCCCTTCCAGTGGGGTGAGGAGGCAGAGGCAATCTTTACCGAATTGAAGAGACGCCTCACTACCCCCTCTATCCTTGCCTTTCCAGACATGAGCCGCCCTTTCACCGTCAAGCCAGACGCGTGCAAGGTCTCCATGGGAGGTCTTCTCACACAAGAAGTCAACGGAAAGGAGGTGGTGATTGCCTATGCGAGCAGGGCGTTGAGTGCCGCCGAGAGGAATTATAGCCCAGTAAAGAGGGAGGCCTTAGGTCTTGTGTACTGCTGCCGTCAGTGGCGTCACTATCTGATTGGTGGACGCACGTATGCAGTCACCGATCACAAACCCAATCTGGCGATGGAGGATAGGAAAGTGGCGAATGAGAGAGTGAGGAATTGGGCGTTGGAGTTGCAGGAATTTGGGCTGCGGTATGTTCACAAGTCGGGAAAAGCCCATGCAGACGCAGACGCTCTCTCCCGAATGCCGCAGAAGCCGTTGCCTGTTTGTGTCGACAGTGGCGTCCCACTGTGCAGGCATTGCAACCAACCTACAGACGGGAGCACCGAGATCCGGACAGGTATGGGGGCAGTCATGGTAGGTGTGCACAGGCAGGCAAAGGCTGCGCCGCTGCAAGCGAACAAGGCATTTTTAGACAGAGTGAGAGAGGAGTTGCCGAAAGATCCGGTGTTGGGGGACCACTACAGATATTTTACGAAAGGTATTGTGCCGACAGACAGGAGGCAGGCAAGGCAGGTGCTTTTGGAAGAGAGTGCGTTTAAATTCAGAGATGGCCTGCTGTACCGATTTAAGGGGAGAGGGGTGGAGAAAAGAGAGCAACTCGTTGTGCCTAGGGTGTGTCAGTCGACTGTGCTCATGATGGGATATGATCACAGTTTGGGAGGTTATGCAGGTTGGCAGACAAAACGTTGCTGCATTTCTGGTGGCCTTGATTGTGGGCTGATGCGAGGGAGTGGGTTGCTTCCTGTCGAGAGTGTCAGGAGTGAGCGAAGCGTCTTCCTACCAGAAACCCACAGACAGTCCCAGTGCCTCCCCGTCCATGGCACACGTTAGGAATCGACGTGTCTGGTCCTTTCCCAACCTCCCGCAGAGGAAACCGATTTGTCCTCGTTGTGACAGATCATTTCTCTAAGAATGTTAAAACCTTCGCCCATCCTGAGATGACAGCAACAGTCGTGGCACAGATTTTGGTGGATGAAATTTTCTGTCGGTATGGGCCGTTTGAGGTCCTGCTCTCTGACAGGGGGACGAACTTCCAGAGTGAGTTAGTGTCTGAGATGTTGCGCATTCTGAAGATCAACCACAAACTGACCTCAGGATACCACCTTCAGTGCAACGGTCTGACTGAGCGTTACAATCAGACCTGGGAGCAGGGGGTTGAGAAGCAGCTGAAGGCAGAGAATTCCCTTGACTGGGACCTTTACCTCCAGCCATTCAATTTCTCTTACCGCACCACTCCTCATGCCGAAACCCGTCTCACCCCTTTTCAGCTGACGTATGGGTATGAGCCGACCCATCTGCTGCGAGTTGAACCTGTCTTCCCGGACGCACGGTCCCCTCCCGTTGCCTACAATGACTACTACAGCGTCATCCGACAGAACAGACTGCAACTGGTCGACGCAGCACAGCAGAGGATGGAAAGATCGAGACAGGAGAGGGAGGAGAGGAATCCTCTACCGACGCGACCGAGATTCAGAGTGGATAATCAGGTTTTTCTCCGCAAACCGGAGAACCCGTTGACAGGGAGGAATGCAGGAAAACTGGAGGCGACCCATGAGGGGGTGTATAAAGTTGTTGCCAACCCAGAAGGACGGACACACAACACAGTGATCAGACGAGTGGGAGGGAAAGAGAGAGTCTCTATGAGCATAGACAGGTTGGCACTTTGGAAGAAGAGAGAGAACGTCAGAGCAGAAGGAAAAGAAATACAGGTTGAAGAGAAGGAAGAGAGATCGAAAACAGAAAGAGAGAGTGGAACGAAAGAAAAAGAGAAAGAGAGGCAGAGAGAAGAGGAAACGCGTGCGTTTGATGAGACATATGCAGAGGTCAGTGATCCGTGCCCTTGGTGGCAGGTAGGTCCACATCAGCGCCGCAAGACGAAATTGTCTCCAATTGATGAAGAAGAGTCAGAATTCGAGTCTGAGACTTCAGAATCTTCTGAGGAGGAAGAGAAAGAGAGTGAACAGGAGGACAGTGAGGAACTGGAAAATCAAAAAGGGAGAAAGGAGGCGCCAGGATCGAATTCAAAGAAGGGAAAAGGAAAGCAGAAGGCAGTGCCCGTTGGAATTCAAGCAAGTGAGGAGAAGGAAGGAAAGACCTTCTACCGTGTTTCCTTCTCCGATGGCACTTTTCTTTGGCTGAGTGAAGAGGAGGTGGACGCACCTACCCTCGTTGAAGACTTTGAGAGGAAGAAGGAAGCCGTTTTGCGTGGCCGGATGGAATGAACTGTTGATTGCTCCATGACATGAAGTGATAACTGTGCTGTTTCAATCGATTCGATCCATCATTCCTTTTTTCCTACCCTTCTTATGTTTTCCCGCCCTTCGTGTCATATGGTGCAGCCGCGCCAATGGTGGTTCTTTGATTGCCGATGTAGGTGGCTGGGATCGGTGAAAGGTGTGAATTGTGCGGGACACACAAGCTAAAAGGGGGGAGTGATTGTTATGGATCATAAATAAGAGAAACACTAAGTCCTTCGATAAGCAAGATCGACCTAATAGTAAAAGGGTCCAATACAGAGTGATTGATTCAATACAGACGCATACCTATTATTGACAGCAATTCTCAGATACAGAGAATGGATGCGCATACATGCTGCCTGTTATAGAGAGAAGGCAAGCCTGAAGGAAAGGTGCCCTCTCTAATAGACCTCTATGTGTAAGATCGTATAAGCACATATCTGAGCCCTATAGCTAGTGACCATGTTTGATTTGATTTGATTTAATTTGATTTGAGGTAGGGCTTAAGCTCAAATCAAATATCCAGTCAGGGAGGACCTAGTGTTTAAAGACCTATCAAAATACGATCAAATATTTGATTAATATGACTTTCAACCTCAAATATGAAGGTCCCGAAAAAACTTTTGCAAGTACCGATCCGTCACGCATGCTAATTCAAATGAAAAAACCTAAATCTTGATGGTTTGCTCTCAAAAAAAAAACGTTTTGAGCTGTATTGAAATTAACGTTTCACTCCTTTTTACTTCATGCAAAGGTAAACCGATCAGCCAGTGCTGGCTGGCCTCATCTCACAGAAAACCAGGCATTGCGAAAGCTGGTCAAGGCATTGGATCCCCGCTACGATCTCCCGTCTATGGGGAAGGTGCAGAGACTTCTGCTCCCAACACTGAAGAACGAGATTATTCTGTCAATCAAAGACAGGTTGAAAAAAGCAGCGACCCGACGAGTGTCGATCACCCTCGACATGTGGTCACATTCAGGAAAGTCAGGGTTCCTGGCGATCAAAATCCATTGGCTGACAGAGAACTTTGAGATGGATTCAGCCTCCTTTTTGAATCCCGAGACGACAATCCTTTTTGGATCCCTGTTGGTGTGGAGCAGTTCCAGAAAGGCAAGGGAAAAGGCAATGGGGGGGCTGCTGACAGTACTGGAGGGGGGGGTGCTCCTGCAGGGCCTGGCAGGAGGACCAATTTGAAACTAAAGGAGGCGGCCGCAGACGCAAATGCTGAGAAGGCTGTGGGAAAACTTCCCCCTCCTGAGAAAGTCATCACTCCGGGTGAAGAAGGCTACCGACCTCTCTATATTCACTTCCAATACAAGGGGCTTGTTGTCAACTCTGACGTGGCACAGAGGGTAGCCGAACTTACCAACTCTGGATGCTTAGCTGCCCAGAAACAGGACGGTTCCAACACCAACAGCAATAGCAAAGCCAGAAAAAAAGCTCTCAGCAGCTCCCACCACCGATCGATTCGATTCACATTGAAAAAAGTGATCATAAAGAAAAGGAAAAGGAAGTGCCATAAAGCTGAGTGATTGTCACCTCAATTTTGGTACGTGTTCTAACTTTATCGTATCAACAAAAAGTCATATATAATTTCAAATCTATCAATTTTACGTTCTTAATTTCAGGCTCTATTAGTACTAGAGTGAGTTTCAGTGACTAGTGTATATATACTGCCACACAGGCATATTTTTTTTACAGAACTGATAAGTTATAATTTTATATACATTTTTTTAAATTTTTGAAACACACATCAGAAATGTTCTGATAACTATTGTCATGAGAAAAATGATCAGAGTGACAGTAAGTCAGTGACTTAGTGAGGAACCCTAAGAGGTTAACCTCAAATCTTACCTCAAATATCAAATATTTGAGGTTGAAGCTCAAATCAAATCAAATTAAATCAAATATAATCAAATCAAACATGGTCACTACCTATAGCTTCCGTAGGCCTGACGGAACAGCAAATTAAAGCTGGCAAGTTAGACAGCAACTACCTTATAAAACTTTTAGTAAATGAATGAATGAATGAATGAATGAATAAATAAATGAATGAATGAATGAATGAAGTTGGCTTTGCTAGAGTGGAGCCGTGCTCCCAGCAGCTAATATGACTAAATATTATAAAATATTACAAAAAAAACATATTTTAGTCATATTTTACTTTTTTTTTGTGGTTTTATTTTTTTTTGTATATATTGTACACAGACAAACAAAAACTCCTACACAAGTCTACAAACACCTACAAATTGCCAGTGAATGAACCGACTCCCATTCATTCAATCAATACATTTTACGAAAAAAAAAAATGGTAAAAAAAAACTATTGAATAGTCATATTTTAGTCTTTTTTTTTTTGTGAATTTTGTCACTAATTTCCCTCATATTTTATTATATTTTATCATATTTTGAAAAGCATTTTTTTATGAAAGAATTCTAACTTTTAGGACGTTTCTGGGGCAATTTACGAAGACTGGAGCTTTTGATTCATCTAGTGCACCAACTTAGAGCGTGTAAAATAAAATATTGAGTAAATAATATCATTTTTATGAAATTTTATCTTATTTTGACTATGATAATGAGGAGGGGGATAACCTCTTTGCCCCCCCAATGGCTGCCAGTGGGCCAACCTTTCTCGGAGTGGTACCTTCCGTCCCTCCTTCTCATCCTGAACGTCTTCCATTTTGGCATCCTCTTCCTACACTCTCCCCCTCCTGCATGCCTGTAGCAGCGGCCCTAGCAGCGGCCGCCCTAGCAGTGGCCTCTTCAGTGGCCCTTCTTGCCTCTCCTTCCGCGTATCCAATTCTGTTATTCAAAGAGGTCGTAAAGTGATGGACGACCGTGACTGAGACGGTGACTCTCTTCCTGGCCTTGTTGGTGACTGTATGCTTGGATAAATCACCGAAGACGACTTCTAGGGCCTCGTTGAGGAGACTGATCATCTTGTGTGTTTTCTCCACACCTGCGTCTGTAGGCTTTACCTTGGCCCACCTGCAAAGAGAAAAAAAAAATGAAGGTACAAACCTGGCCAACCTTTATAGACAAACAGCTGCGTCATCAGGTAGCAAAAACAAGCAAAAAAAGGAGGGGGTGGGAGCAGACAAAGAGGGGATAGCGTAAGAGATATAGACGTGTGAAAAAAAAAAAAAAACGGAGGCTCTGAAAACAGTCACTCCATCTATCCATCCATCCATCCCTCAGTCCATCCCTCAGTCACTCCCTCACTCCATCCACCCATCCATCCATCCCTCATCACTCCATCACTCCATCCATCCCTCCTCACTCGATCACTCCACCTATTCATCCCACACTCACTCCATCCATCCATCCATCAATCCATCCATCCATCCATCCATCCCTCAG
>JAHBMJ010003444.1:0-10607 GCA_018398765.1 Chromera velia | reverse complement strand
CTTGTCCGTCAAAAATGCAGTCTGATGAGTCAGAGTCATCGGAAAAGCAAACGGATGATGCACATGTGAATTCTTCAGAGCAAATTTCGTCCCGTTCTTCGTTTTCTTCTACTACAACAACAGAAGAGCCAGCCGAGGAACAACGGTCAGTTCTGCTTTCTTTGAAAGAGAGAAGTTCTTGTACAGAAGAAGATAAAGGGAGAGAGGATAAAGAGGAAGACGATCGTTGAAGGCTCTTTGCTGTCAACTGAGTCTTTCCAGTGCACTGGGACCCAATAAAGCAAAAATGACCTTCCTTCTTATCTGAGCTAGCAGCGATTGCAGGTGAGAAGTGATCGGAGTAGAGCTGGGTAAAAGGTGGGACAATTGGTTCACAAAGGAAAGACACCTCATCAAAAGAAGAATCGACGTCAGCAGCATCAGCATCAACAAATGAAGAAGGAAGAGTACCAGAAATAGAAAAAGAAGGTGTGAACATTTGGGAGACGAGAAGAGAAGTGAAAAAGAAAGTGGCCTTTATACCATGCAGGTTTCTGTCATGCTTGGTTGCTCTGCGTCTGTTAAATTCTCGACGCTTGGAGCGAGACTGCGAATGACAACGTTATCCGACCTCCCGATCGAACCTTTCCTTTCTCTAGCGGCCTCGCTCTTTTCTTCTGGACCGCTTGCTTCGCTTGCTTTTGCCAATGGAAGGAGAGCGCTGTCTGCGTGTCTGAGAAAAAATCTTTGATGGCTCATGGAGTTGTACATCAGGAAGAGGAGAAGAGAAGGGACGGGAGGGGGAGGAGTGTCGAAGTGGAAGAGGACAAGAGGAAGGATCATTGAATGAAGGAGGTGGAGGCATAGATAAAGGGGGGAGAGAAATGAAAACATTCTTTTGAGCAATCTCGTTTGTCTTTTTCTCATTCGCATTCAGATGTCGTAGTTCACCATTTGGAACTCTTCCTTAGTCTACGTGTCGTACCCTCCCTGTTTCCACTCTGCTGATCCCTCCTCCAGCCACCCCGCATATTAGGTCTCCTTCCATTCCTGTCTGGTGAAGCCGATTCTCTGCCAGAAAGGACGTTAGTCGGTGGGGGGAGCAGACTCTACTGCCATCTCTACAGGCTCCACCGCAGCTTCCTGAGTGGAGGTCGCTTGCGGTTGCTCGACCTCCTGCATTGGCTGTGCAGGTGGGTGTGCAGGGGAAGACCTCTCTTGCTCTTCCACTTGCATTGGTTATGTTTCCTGCGTCTCCTCGGGGACGCTGCCTCCATTTATCGAAGTTGCAATCGGAAGTGATGGGGCTGGCTGCTCGACCTCCACTTCCATTGCATAGGGGTTCACATCCTCCGCTCCTCCCTCTTCGAAATCCGACGGCACAGTAATCACTGGAATAGTCATATCCACATCCTCCTCCGATGTCTGTCCCCTCGCATACGGACCCCTCTGTTGATCGAAAAGGTCCCCTATCTCTGAGACTGGTTTCAGAGAGTGAGTGGGACTGTTGTCGGGCAAGCTGGGAACGCGGGGGGAGAACGGTTGTTGACCACCCGTCTCGCTCGGCGGCTCCGACGGGCTATCGGAGGAGAAGGTTTCGTTCGGACGACCGCTCCCTCGTCCCACCTCTCCCTGTGCAGAGACCCCGGGGAGTCAGAGAGGGATTGCTGAAGAGGTGGGGACCCAAAAATTGTGCGTGTCTATGGAAGGATCTGTCCTACGAAGGATGGACACTCGAGCGTGGAGGAGCTGAATACTCGGGGTCAGCTGCCAGTGAGTGAACCCCTCGACTCCCGCTGGGCCCGTTCCCATCGAGATTTCGATGAGACGGGTTCCGTCTTCTGGTCTGGGTGCCAATTCTTGCCAGTTGAAGTCGAACTAACGGAAGAAGTTGAGACCAAGAATGAGGAGAGGGTTTTCAAAATTGAAGTCAGCAAGGTGGATCATGATTTTTCCTCGCGGACGGTGTGTGTGCGGTCGGGTCTGTTCGAACCGCACACGGAGAAGTCCATGACAGAGGGAAACGAAGTCTCCGCCTCCCCCTTGAATGTCAATGACTTCATTCTAGAATTCTTCGGGGTCAAAGAATTCTTTGTTTGGTCGGTACGTCCCGTCAGGCTGTTGGATGATCCACCTGCGATTTCTGGCCTCTCGAATGGCTTGGAGGTTGAGTGAGGAAGCGGTGTCGACTATCGCAGGGATCTCTCCGACTTGGAGAGGTCTGCATGAATATCGTCGGCTTGCCCTCCGTTGAGCAGTCAAAAAACGCTCTTTTGAGGGGTAGAAGACACCCAACCTCTTGCACTCGTTCGAGCGTGGAGTAGCAGGGGAGGAGCGAGGAGACCTAAGGTCTTCTCCTGAGGGGACAAACTGTGTTTGAATTGGGGGGGGGCGTTTGTCGGTCAGTGGGGTTATGGAAGCCTCGTCAGACGCTGTGAACATCAAGTGATTTCGCTGAGCGGCTTGTTCTGCTTCCCACGTGAAGATGCTGTTTTCCATCGGATGAGGAAGGGGAATTCTGCCGTTGCTCTGCTGCGTGATTGTTCCCTGGTCCCTGAGGAAGAGCTTCAGATCTTTCTGTTGTGGGGCAAAAAAGATCGCGGATCCTCAAACCCGATGAAGCAGGACCCAGTTAAAGATGGAATCTTTCTCGTGCGCTTCGGCAAGCGCCGCGACTTTGTGGTCTGCCTTGTCGAGGGCCGCTTGCAGGCGCCTCAGTTCCCAAGGCACTCTCATTGGTTGGGTTTTCAGCCACCGAACAGTGAAGAGTGCTGGGGGTTGTCCGCACGTTTGCTTCATATATTGGAGTAGAAAGACAATTGGATGGTGGAGGAAGAGTTGTCCTTTCTCCTCTTCATCCAGGGAGGACCAGAGGTGTGTGATGAGCTCTGGTCCGCTCGGGATTGCGCCGCTTGCCTCAGCCCGGTGCCAGTATGTGGCGAGGTCCCTGTGATTCCACCTATCCTCTTGGTAGACACCTTGGAGCAAGGCGGCAGTCTCGGCACTTAGGGGGGCCCTGTAGGGGGCTTTAGTACTGGGACTGATCAGGATCTCCTTGCGCTGGATGCGAGCATCTTCTACTCCGGGCACAGCTGGGATGTGCATCTTTTCCTTTTCAACCCCCGTCGGGCAGTATCGGAGCTCGTCAGGGAGTCTGACGTTGTCGTCGCCCTTCCTCCTATGAATCTTTCGAGTCTCACTAGAAGAGATACCCGTCCAAGTTTCATGAACGAGTGCGACGCGAGCGTTGATCGCAGCCTTTCGCACGAGATGCCTCAGTTGGCCCTCGGCGGTTTTCGGGGGTGAGAGGACGAACAAGGCTGGAATCATAAACGCCAGGGCGAATGGAAGTTCCTGCCACTGGGTTCGATTTTTCTCGAAAAGTACGATGGTCTGCTCTTCGATCCAATTTGTCAGGGGACCGTAAAGGATGGAATCTTGTGCTGCACGAAATTCTAGCCCACCGAGACAGTCGCAAGAGGTCTGTGTGGGATCAAGCACACAGAGGCAAATGCACCATGCACGTCGTGAGGGGAGGAAGAAGCTTCGTCCGGGTCGATGGCCACAGCATGTGGTGAGGCCTGTGCGGGGCATACACAACATCTAGGTATGATTCCAGGCAGCTGCCATGGGTACCTGGTTGGCTAGGCACCAGTCACACGCCAATTTGTTCATGAATTTGAGCGAGGGAAAGGGGCCTTGCTTCGGGTTCCATCCCGCAAGGAAAACTATGCCTGGCTGTCTATCGAGTGCTTTGCGACTGAGGCAGCACTCGTTGTGTGCGAGTTGGGCCTGCCCCTTTGGCCTGGTACTACGCACCAACTCGTAAAATCGCTCCTCTGTCATGTCTGGTTCTCTAGTGGTGTAAGCAGTCGGACGGGGGTCGATCTTCTTCCAGAAGACCCTTTGGTCGTCAAACTCCCATGGGTGTCCTGGGTTTCTTTTGTCCTCTGGAAACTGTTGCAGCTTCCGGAACTCATGTTCCTGCTTTAGCTCAAGTGCTCGTCTGGGATCCGTGGGGTCGGATGGGAGGAGCCGATCCGGGAGGATCCGCTCGACGGTGTCATGAGCAGCGCGTCTGACTGACGCTTTGTTCATCGGCTCATTGTTCTCCTTCGCTTCCCTCTCTGCTGCGATGTAGTACTCATCAAACTTTTCTAAAAAGAACAAGTTGATGGGGCTGAACAGCAGATGGGGGCTGGGGAGGGGAAACTTTGAGGAGCGGTGACCAGTCGGGCAGGCAAGGTACTTGAGCAGTGGGTTGGGAAGAGAGTATAATGAAGCCTGCAGCAGCCGAATGACCACCGATTGTATGTACTGTTCTGCTGAATCCCTGATGTTAAGATCGGGAACTTGCTGCAGGTTCACAAAGTATTCGTCTCCTACTCCCACGGGTAACTGAAGGAAGTTTTCTTGACGGCCACTCACAAAACCGTGTAATTTTTTGGGCACTGTCTTTATTTCCGGCTTCCCTTTGTGGGTAAAATGTTTGTCGAATGCCGGAGTCGCAATTGCATACATTTGGCTGTGAATCTTGGGAAGCCATTCAGTGATCGGAATTACTTTGATGGGTGCTCGATATGCATACCCCCACTTCCGCAACACAGCAGTCCATTGCCCTGCCGAGACCGTTTCCGGATCAGCTCCTGTTGTCATCTGAAGCTGATAGGGGTGGAGGCTGCTAAGTGGCCTCTTCCAAGGAAACCCGTTTGCATCTTCGAAAATCACGTCGACAGGCTCATTTTTGCGAGCCTGTCTTGGGTTATCGGAGATTCGAAATGGGGAAAAGTCCAAGATGGGAGCCTGCGGTGTATGCGTGACTGGGTATAGGACCGAGGATCGCGGGAAGATAGCAGCCATAACCACTGTCACATCTATCATGATGCGTAACTCGGTGACCCTTTGTAGTGTCAGCATCACAGGGCGTCCCTCTTGCAGCGATCCCTTTCGTCTCTTTTGGTCCTGACTGTCTGCAGCTGTGTCCGAAAACGTGGTGGGAGGTCTTTCTCTTGAGATGAGAGGCAGACCTTCTGTTTGGACAGGTGGCAGCTGCGGGGGGCTGAGGATCCTAGAAGTAGAACTCCAGGGAGAGCCAACTTGGGCACAACATTCGAACTCGCTTCAGACGAGTCTGATGCTCGGGGTATCATTATGATAGGGGTGTTCCGTCGGAGCACCAAAGTTGATGCAGGTCCTGGAGCGGGAGCGGGAGCGGGAGCGGGAATGGGAGCGGAAGCGGAAGCGGAAGCGGAAGTGGAAGCAGAAGTGGAAGCGGAGGCGGAAGTGGAAGCGGAAGCTGCTGAGGACAATGGGGCATATGAGGCGGTGTTGTAGGAAGTGTTGGAAGTAGGGAAGGGTCCAGGAGGGGGGGGGGTGGAGGACGAGCACTGTCTTGAAAAAGACTTGCTGGTAGCTTCAGCAGGCGGGAGGTCATTTCACCTGGTAAAAACATGAGAGCTGAGAGTGTGTGGGGGTCCGTACGTGTCATACCCGGCTGTGGTGTTATCGCGTGCGGTGATTCTAAGGTGACAACGTGCTCAGGAAGAGCGCTGGTGACAAGTGGACCCTGTTGAGAAATCACTCCAGACCTTGACTTGGGCTGGTACGTGACTGTGCGGTGCAATACATTCGTCGGTATGGGTTCTTGGGGAGTAAGCTGGGTCGGTGAGTGGAAAGGGAGAGGGGGGCCAGATTGGTTCCTGCTCCCCCTGTTTTGTGACTCTTGGCTGTTGCCTCTACCCCTGGTGCCGTTTCTGCCTCCACCTCTTCTGCTGGGGGTTTTGGCTTGCCTTTCCCAAGAGTTATTCAGACTCTCTGGGAAGCCAGTCTCATGGGACTCTTCAACATCTAGAACGGCAGTGGGGGTGTTAAAGGGCACCTCGGCATCTATCTAATCTTGGTCAAGATTGCCGTCAATTGTGTCTGCAATCAAAACCTGATCATCATCAGCCTGCTGTGCTGCTCCTAGCACCACTCCCTCCATCGCACCTGCTTCTGAGACGGTGATAGACACAGTGCCAGCAGAGTGGACTGCGGCCTGGGTATCAGGAAGGGTGGCTTACAAATCTTTAAGCAGATCGAGTGCTGAATTCACTCCTCCGTCCGCAACAAATCTGCTGTGTGCACTTTCTGATACATCATATTCCTCCTCGCGCTCCTCCATAAACACTCCCAGCATACCTTCTTCCTGTCTTAAGTGTCGGTCTCTGCTGCTCCACCAGAATTGATCATATGAGGACTCAGCTTGATCCTCAGGCAGAGGAAACTCCATATTTATATGAAGTCCTTGCGCTGTCTCCTGCTGGATTCCTGTGTTTGTACTGCTAATGCAGAGATGCTGCGGGGGAGCCCTCCTACACTCTGACAGCAGCCATGACACAGCATCGTGCGGTCTTCGGGTTGTTGATGAAGGACTGGGAGCGTTTCGGCGCTCGTGGATGAACCGTTCAACTGTGTGTTCAAGGTCTTACAGGTCTGACAGGGAGAGTGCTGCTTGCAAAATTCGAAAGTGGATCTCCTTGACCATTCTTTTTTGTGCGGCATGCACATCAGTCTAGCTGCTAGGCTGGGGCTCCCTCGGAGGGGGGAGATGAAGGCTGAGACCTTGAATTCAAGGTGTGGCAGTAGTTGTTCGAGCGCTTTGGCTGGCTAGACAAGGAGGAGGAGGGATGACGGCGGCAACAGGAAAGGGAGAAAACGGGCGGCAGGGTGTGCTGGTGATCACCCCATCCGTTGTATCCCATTCTAAGTCATCTGAGTGTGTGTCGGAATGCACTGAGTCTCGGGGCGGGGAGGGCAGCGGACGAGGAGGCGTGACTATAAGGAGTCCCAGGCCATCGGTGAGAGATATTTCGGATCTCACATCCGACAGCCTTGACAGTTGTGCCTGACTGTCTGGGTCTGCATTTGTCTCGCCCCTGTGATCTGTCTCAGTCTCATACAGACTGTCTGCACCTATTTCCTCCTCCAACCAGTCATTCTCCCTGCGCGCTCCTCGCGACAGTTCTTCTGTATCCCCCCTTCTGTTTTATCGCCTGCTGCGGCGACGGATCGCTTGGATGGGTGCCGGAGAAGGGACTTCTATTCGGAATTGGTATACCCAGTCCATGTGACGGTCTGAGGATACTGACGCGGTAGGGTCCGATTCCGAGTAAATAAAGCCAAGAAACTCGAGCCCCTCATGGGTATACTCCTGAGGTTCTTTGAATACTTGGGCAGCCTCGACAGAATGGGAGGTAGGTATGGCAGTCTATGTGGGACTGCCATCCTCTCCCTCTGTATCTGCAGGAGGAGGTTCAGTCTGATGCTGTTCCTCTGTCAAGAAGAGTTGGTGGAGCGGGCTCCGAGCTGTATCATCCCCATTCTCTGCAGCTTCCCTTCTGGCTAGTTCCGAGGAAGTGACTAGAGAGGGGAGGGAGGGGTGAGAATCAAAGAAGGAGAGAGTAGGCACAATGTGGTGCTCGGTTGGCTGAGCTTCCCCCCCTGAGGAGGGTAAGCTCTGCGACATGGGGATGGATGGGTCGGGCGTGAGTATGCCTCCCACTGCCTGTGGCTCTCTCACAGTCAGACGGTTTTGAACAGACGGTGATTCACCCGGGGCCTCTTCGGGGAAGCGTGGACCCTCAAGTCGTCTCTCTCTTCTTCTTTCCGCCCGCTGAAGTTGTCGCAGGACCACCCTTCGGCCGAGTGTCCCTGCCTGCCATAACGCTCTTTGGAAGAAGTTTAAAGGCGCAGGTGGAGGGATGGGCCTGTGGAACACAACGACATATGTTCTTCGGGGCTCACCAGAAAAAGTCTATATAGGAGCCATTGTATGGCTCCCCTCAGCCTGGAAGAGAGGCTGTGAGTCTTCTTGACGGGGCTGCTCAGTGTCTTGCTGTCTCTCTCCTTTGCCTTTTCTCCTCTTTGCTCTTCTGGACTTGTTGCTAGGTTCGGAGGATTCCGCACCCACCGTACTGGCAGGTCCTCCTTGCCACCCTGCTCGAGGTGGAATTGGGTAGAGCGGTTGACCGGTAGCCTGGCCCGTCGCACCAAAGATAGGTGTTATCTGCAGAGAAGACAAAGGGGGGCGAGGAGGGGGGGGGGTGGAGGTGTGAGAAGAGGACTCATGCTCTGTATTGCAAATGTAAATTGTTTAGGTTGAGCCGTCTGATTTCCGTTTCCTCCTTTCTGCCCTCCTTATTGTGCAACATTTTGGCGGCCTTTATTTTATTGGTTGGATGAATTTGGTTGCACCGCGGTGCTGCTGCTGCTTGCACCTCCATGTTCCTTCATCAAACGACTGATCCCTCCTTCAATGCGCTTCAGGGAGAGTGTGCTTGTCTCGTTTAATACTGGATCTGGATCAGGTTCGGAGACAGAGGCCTGACATTCCCTCATGATACGATTCACATTATTAACAAACCGAGGGTAGGTGAGACCCTGGTTTGGATCAACAGGTACTGAAGCAAGGGTTAGCGTGTTGGTTTTGAACCATTCAATACGTTCTTCTTCGCTGAGTGAATTGATGTGTATGACCTGCTCATGGTATTTGTGCATAGCATCAGACCAATGTTTGCACTGGTCATCGTCAATACCCACAGTTTCAAAGAATACAGCGATGGTGGACGCAGCAGTCCAGATAGGCAGTGAGGGAAGAAGGTGTCGAAGCTCAGTGCGAAGGCCAGAGCTGTCAGGGAGTAAATACTTGGTCAAAAATTTCATTTCCGACTCAACCTCTCTGTGAAGGCGAAGTGCGTACTTTTGAAAAGACTCTCCTTTCTTCCTATGTACCCTTGTTATGATTTCAATCGGCCTTGTCAGCGCGAGATTGAGTGAATAACCCTGCATGTGTGTAGCGAGTCTCTCAAGATCATCGAAGCTGAAGCGAATCGGAATGGTGTTTTGTTCGTCTTCAGGCCAGACACCAAGTTGGAGGAGCAGCGCGCACACACGGATTTCATACTGAAGAGATGCATTTTGCTTCTCTACAATCCTCTTTCCACTTCCATCCATGAATCTTTCGATCACTTCGCTTTGCACATTTTTACGATAGCACTCAACAATGCTTTGGATCGAATTCATAAATAGTCTCTTTAGGCGGGCCACTTTCTCTCTTAAGAACGGATCACCCATCATTCGTTTACCTGGAAGGACTAAGACAATCATTCCAGGAGGCACAATTGAATCATTAGTGACCCGATCTAAAGATTCTCCAACCAACTTATCACGATGACGAATGTCTGCCTCACTTTCTTTTTCAACTCTACACTCTTCTTTTCTCAGTGGTTGTCGTAGATACGAATCGTAGCCTTCATTTTTCTGAATACTACTCGGCCTAGGCTGAGTAGATTCGTAAGAAAAATTTCTAGCACCACTGTTTTCATCTTTATTGATTCTGTCTCTGCATTCATATGTGTTTCCTGTTTGCAGAAAAGATTGATGAGATGTTTCCTGTTTAGGAAAAGCATGTCTAGTCTTATTGTGAGACAGATGATGTATTTCCTGACTAGGAAACTAAACAGCACAAACAGCTCCTTGAGACTTAGTTTTTCGACTATGAAAGTCAGAAAAATTAAGTTTGGTAATCTCAGCTTCATGAGCATGAGAGTCCAGGGAGTGAGATGAAGAATTTGCAGAATTTATAGGAAAAACTCTGGGATGAGAAGGAAGAGGAGACGTGAAAAAGTGGCTAGGATTACTTACTTGGTGGTGAAAGTGAGATGATGGCGGGAGACCGGCACCAGGCTGACAGGCAGATGGGGGTGGTGGAAGTGGTTGTGGAGAGTGAAGGCCACGAATAGGAGGAGAAGGAAGGGATGGGTTAGGATGGTGTGTTTGAGAAGACAGACCGGCGTGCTGGGCGCGTCCATAGCCTGACTGTCTTTCATTCACATGAGGAGAAGGAAGGGAAGGGTGAAGACGGGATATCTCAGAGAAGTGGTGTTTGGCGTGTTGGGAGCACCCATAGCCATAGACATCACAATTCTCTTTAACAATAGAAGAATGAAACATTAAAGGTTCATTATGAAAATGTTGTTGGAGGTTCTCGCTCTCAATCTCAATTTCTCTCTCTTTCTCTCTCCCGGAGGCCAACTGACTGTACTGACAATTGAAACTTTTGTACTAGAAAGTGACTTTTAATTTTCTATATATCACACTAAATTTTATATAAAAAACTAAGTCTTTAAAACACTTAAAATGATTCTATTTATTGTTTCTTACCTGCATGAAAGTATGAAGAACTTTTAAAGATAAGGTTTAATGGGTTTGTGGTGTGTATGTTGGAAATTGTTGGACGTGAGTGAGATGAAAGAGTTATAGTATGTTGATATGTTGGAGAGTGATTGCAGACTCTGCAGGCATGTGACAATGCGCAGTATAATGCATAAACAAGCTGACTTTTACTTTTAATGGAATATGCCGAATCCGCACACTGATGTAAGGAGGGAGCACACAGCAGGCAACCCCCATGAAAGGTAAAAATGAATGTCTGCAAACAGATCTGCCGATTTGACACCCACAGAAAGCAGTTTAACCAAACAAATGTTGAGCACTATGACCGTACAAGAGGTAAATGCTTAGCTTCTGAAAGCCTGATCGATCCATGGCTTCTAGCTAGAGGGCCTTGCCCACGACCAGCCATCATA
>JAHBMJ010003442.1:0-10800 GCA_018398765.1 Chromera velia | reverse complement strand
CAGACTCACAACCCGAAGGTTAGCAGCGACAGAGAGAGGGAAGCAGACTGAGCTCTCTATCGGTCAAGTCTTTGGACAAGAGAACACAGGACAGGTCTTTGCCCGCATGCAGAGAGCACCAGCAGAAAGAGCTAGCGCTCTAGACATGATCGACATAAAGATCTACTTCTTACGCGAAACCTCTGGCAGTTGCCTAGAGTAGTCTTTGTCTGCTTTTGTGTCTTGCATTGACTACGAATACATGAACGTCAATTTGAATTGCCTCAAAGATGCTTTTGCATGCATGCATTTTATTTCTGCACGTTTGCAAATATTCGTGCGCGCATTGCGCCGTTCTGCACGTTTGCAAATAATCGCGCGTGCATTGCGCCGTTCTGATTCTAGGAACAAATTCTATGAACACTTAGAATCACCTAAAAATTGGGAGTTACCAATTTTTAAATAGGAATTTTTTAGGACCGCCGAAAAAAAAATTGGTAGTACAAAAAAAAAAAGATTGGGAGTCAACTTGAAACTTTTGTTTTGTATGTCATAGTGCACCGCTAATGCAATGCAAAACGAACAGTGGACAGCTCTACATAAGCTGCACATACCAGTATAAAAAACAGAGCGAAAATCGATCCAATTGACCATGTAAGCCTACCAAAATTCATAATCCCTCCATATGCCGGACAGTGGCTGCTGATCTTTGTTCAGATCATGCCCCTCTCTCCCGAACATCTTCCACTTAGTGGTTCTCAGACGCCTCAAATGGAAATTATATTCTTTCTTCTTCTTCTCTGACAAATTTTGGGGGGGGACAACATGGGTGTACTGATTCAAAAAAACGACCAAGGAATCACCTGGGAAGATTCCGATGTCTGCCTTTTTTCTGTGATCATCTGTATGCTCTTTCAGCTCCAAAATCTTCACGGTGAACTTGACATCTGAAAACATTGCATAAGCGATGTTCAGCTCTCTCCCCACAGCGAATCTCTCCCGAAACTCGGTAGGGATGACAAATCCATCCTTATCCATTTCCTTTGACCTCTCCCTCTGTCGGCTTTGTGCGACCATAGTTGCAGAGCGCTACGGAGGAGGGGGGCACTGACGAGATCTTTCACTTTTTGATTTCTTCTTTTTCTTTTGTTCTTTCCCTTGATCCGTTTCGTTCTCTCTCCCACCTTGAGGCTTACAGAGACTAGCAGTTGCCGACTGAATTGAGGCTACCGCAGCGGCGACAGACGACATTTTTGTTGCAGAGAACCCTCCTGCTTGTTCTTTTTACTTGTATTCGTAGATCCTTTCCACGTTGACAGGTTCAATCACAGATGAGAAACTTGCAGAGCTGAAGATGGTGATAAAGACTTGGCAAGATCTTTTTTGCAAGTCTTATGGGTGGGCGGTCCCAAAGACTCACTTCTACTTGCACTTCCCAGTGTGGATCCGCCGGTTTGGGGGATTGAACACAGCGAAATGCTACAGCTTTGAATCGTATCATAAGAAGGTTTGCAAACATTTTGTCCTACAGAGGGGACATTATTTATATGATCGTTTTATTCTGGAAGATCTGGTTTTTGCATGGTTGTGCAAGAGAAAAAAAGCCATGCAAGCATATTTTGCCGATATGTGTCACGCCGGGAGGGACTTCGAGCATGAATAACACTATGAAACTATACAAAACTTATAGATTTATGAAGTTTTGTACAGCTGCAACACTGTTCTATTAAAACGTTCTTTCTTTCCATATATATTTTACTTTCTAAGAGAAGTTATAAAATTGGTAGTCCCCAAAAAAAAATTGGGTGTTGATTTTCTTAAAAATTGGTAGTTAGTCCTAAAAAAAAATTGGTAACTCCCAATTTTTAGGTGACTCTAAGTGTTCATAGAATTTGTTCCTAGTAATGAATTAGAGCCTAATGACTGCGGCTAGAGACTAGTGAGCCCTTGTCTAGCCCGTACACAAAATTTTAGCTTCAAACTTCATGTACTTCTTTCACTAGACTAGGTACCAATTTTTCAAAATTGGGAGTTACTGGTGGTAAAAAATTGGTAGTACTACCAATTTAACACCCAATTCAACTCTCAATTCTTTAGGGCCTCTGCATGAAGTAAAAAGGGGTGAAACGTCAATTTTAGTGCAGCTCAAAACGTTTTTTTTTTGAGAGCAAACCATCAAGATTTAAGTTTTTTCAGGACCTTCATATTTGAGGTTGACAGTCATATTGATCAAATATTTGATCGTATTTGATAGGTCTTTAAACACTAGGTCCTCCCTGACTAGATATTTGATTTGAGCTTAAGCCCTACCTCAAATCAAATTAAATCAAATCAAATCAAATCAAACATGGTCACTACCTATAAACACCGTTAATATTAAGTTCTAACCCATCATAGTTCATGAGAAATTGACCTTCAAAATTTGCTAAACTCCTCTAGATTCCTGTTTTTAAATTCTTTTAGATACCTAGCTAAATTCCTGTCTAAATTCCTCTAAATTCCCCCCCGGTCCACTACCTAGAAAAGGCTTATATAAACTACTTTAATTAATTGTGGGTTTGATTAAAGGTTTATTTGACTTTTTATATTTCTTAATTAAAACAATCATTATAAATGTTAATGATGTCATTCCTAAGAGTTTTTATATGAACTTAATACTTCTATAACTTATTTTTTTTTTGTCGAATTAGATGTACTATTAATATCCTATCAATCGATAAATCAATCAGTATCTCAGCTTAGGCTGGGGAACGCCCCGCCCTGCTAGCTCTGGCGACAGATAGACATAGCAGGAAGGCCCTAGGGCAGAACATACGAGTATCAATCAATCAATCAATCAATCAGTATACTAATAATAATAGACCCTAGACTAGGCCCACAGTCTTAGAAGTACTCCAGAAAATTAAAAAAAAAAAAAAAACATGTATGCTGCAAAGTATGCTTAAAATCTAGCGTGAAATTAATTTGTTTCTGTTACTGAAAATCTTAGTGAAATCAGTTACTGGCTATCACTGGCAGTGCCTAGGTCAGTGCATCTAATACTAGATCTAATGTTGAATGTTTTTTAAACTTCTAATTTTTTATCTCCGGCCCCGAACGACAACGGCTCGTTGCTTTGCATGCCGTCCCCGTTTTCTCAATCCCTCTCCCCTTATCCAGCCAGCAGCAGCACAGCAGTAATTTGGCAGCAGTATATTTCTTCTTTCCTCAAGCCTCTCTGGGATCGATCCTTATACCTCTTTGTTTTTCCGATCCGACGAAGAGGCAAGAATCAGAAGAGATACAAAATGAAAGGGTGAAAGAGAAACAGCGGATCGAGGAAACAGTGCAAAGGAGGAAAACGATGTACGAATGCAATGGATGGGGTGACGCTGCTGCCCTCATGAGGCATTGCTCCAAAGGCGTTTTTGGTTCCTTCCTTTCGGGAGTGCCCCCAGCTACCCAACCAGAAAGAGCTGTCTTTTTCATCAACCTACATCCCCGACCTCACTTTTCAGAGGTCCGTGCTCCCTGCAAATCTGAACGCTCTGCAGGTGTGTGAGCAACCCGCGAAGAATGAATATGCACTCCCTTGCGTGCGCACGCACTCGATCAGTGTGTGCGTCACCCCCAAATACTCCCATGCAGGCCCAAACGTGGCAATGGAAGACCTCTGTTCGATCTGAAGAAGACCGAATGAATGGCATCCATCTGTGAATAGAAGAAAAATATAAAGAGGAAAAAGAAGGCACGGAGGAGGAACGGGGGAGGACGAAAGAACGAAAGATGAGGATGAAGGTGACATAGCGAGAGAGAGAAAAAAAGATGGGTAGACCTGCGTGGACGGAGAGCAATGACAGCCCTCCAGCTCCATGCACGGATGGACGAACGGACGCGAACCTTCATTGTCACCCACATGGATGCATGGAAGCAGGGGAGGGAAGAGAAGAGGGGAACAGAGGAGAGCAGACCTCTGCATACATCATTTACTTGGACAGCAAAGGAAAGGACGAGAAGAGGAAGGAAACATGCATTCAGAGATCCCCCGATGCCCTTGAGACAGGGCAAAAAGAAAAGCATCTCAGCAAGAAAACCTGCGTCTTGTTAGCAAGCATGCCAACGGATGGGGAAGAGTGGAGGGGGAGAGCCCCTCCCCCCCGCTCTTCCTCTCTTGGTCTCTCTCTCTCTCTTCCTTTCTCTTCCTGTGTTGCTAGTGTTGATTCGAAGAAAAGAAAAAGGAAGAGAAGCGATACCGATGAGAGGGAAAGAGCAGTTTGACAAGCACTGTGTCGTTTCTCATGGGACGAAAAAGGACGGGAGAGGACAGGATTAATCGCAGAGTGGAATGGAAGCACGGAGGAAACGAGAAGGGAGTCTTGGCTGTTCTTTTTGTGTCCTTCATCAATCGAGGAAGAGAGAGAGAGAGAGAGAGAAAGTGTGTGTGCGAGAGTGAAAGGACAGCCATTTGACTGACATGCAATGACGAGACAAAGAATACCGTCACTCACTCACTCACTACTCATTCACTCACTCACTCCTTCACGATTCTCAGGCCTCGGGGAATGTGGAAGAGCGTCGCTCTCAAATGAGGGAGCGACAGGAAGGCAGTGTAGGGGTGGAAGACACACACTTCCCTCTTCTCCTCTCCATCCGTTCCTTCCTCCCGCCCCCGTTTGATGCACTGTGTGTGTTGTCCCTTCCCACTTTCCCCCAATGTCGAGTTGATGAAATTAAAAATGGGAGACTCGAAACTCCCACCACCACTCTCCTTCCCGAGAATCGAACTTCACGAACTCGCACTCACGCTCTTCACAGCACTTCTTCAACTTGCCCACCCAGTTTCGTTTGAGCTCCTCCCGCTTCTCCAGGTCTGTGCACGCAAGGACCTTCCTCGGAGGGCTGCAGGCAGGCAGGCAGGCAGGCAGGCAGGCAGGCAAGCAAAAAGGTGGGTAGGTGGGTGGGTGAAGGGAAGAGTTTGTAAATGTCGATCTGTAATTGAAGACACAAAGTGTGTGAGAAAGAGGATCGATGATGAATGATCAAAACACGAAGAACGATGAGATGAGTGAACGAGTCTGTCACGTCTTTGAAAAATGAGTCAGCGAGTGAGTGAGTGAGGGGGTGAGAGAGCGGATCGAACCAGCTATCGATATACACATGCTCGGGACGGACAGGAAGCAGCGAGCAAAGCCAAAAGAGAAGAAGCACATGCATCAGCAAACAAGAGAAAGAGACGAACAAGTGAATTAGCAAAAAAGAGAAAAAACAAACAAATGAATCAGCCAACAAGAGAAAAAACAAGTGAACCAGCAAACAGGCAATCAAGTGCAGAAAAAAAAAACAAAAACTGACGGTGCCTTGATGCAAACCCTTGCGGGCTTGTTCAATTTTGTGCCTCTGCGCGGCTTCTCCTCCTCCTCCATCTCATAAACGGTCACGCTACAGAAATCGATGCAGACGTCTTTGTCGAGGTCCACGTTGTGGAGATCCGTAAATCCCTCCCACTCAATCTCGCCCACCTCCTTATGGATGACTTTGAAATCTGGAACGCGCGACAACTCGAACTCCGTCATCTCTCTCAGGGTCGAGATCGTCGGCTTGCACTCGTACCCAGATTTGGTCAACACAGGTGCGATTGCTCTGGGGGCGGGGCGGGGCATCTCGTCGATTTCCTGGTTGCCCCACTCTCTGTAGAGGGGCACGGGGGTCGGGTCTTGCCCGGGGATGGCGGCAGCCTCCGGGGTCTTTGCGTTTGTCTGGGTGGGGGGGGACGCAGGGTTCGTATCGGCTTTTGCTTGAGGGGACCCAGACGCGGACCCTGAGCTTCTCGGCACATCTGCGGCTGCGTCGTTGGTTTTTGAGGGGGCACTCTCCCTCTTCCTCTCTCTGCTGGCAGTTGCAGCTGAATCCTCCGGAGCCCCCTCCTTCTTTTTGCCGAAACTCAGGTCCATGGCCGTCACTGAGACGAGGCCCTGCCCTGCCAGGCCGCCCGCGAGGGAATGGCGAGTGAGAGGATTGCGGACAGAGTACGGGGTGACTGAGCGGAACGAGGCAGAGACGTAGTTGCGTGGAGTCGCAGGGTTGGACCTCCCTCGCACGGAGGCCGCATATCCATATCCTCCAGCCTGCGTGCCTGCGGACAGCTGAGCGTATCGGGGGATGGCGGGGTTTTCGGCGTAGTAATTCGGAGTGCGACCTGTTTTGAAGGAGGGTTCAATGAGGGGCTTCCATAGGGAAGTTGTCTTTGCTGTGCGGGTGTAGGATTCGTGTGTGACTGGGTCTGGAGGTGGGGGGCGAGCACGTGTGATCTCCTCATATTCCTGTGGACTGAGGGGACCCACCAGAGCCTCGATACCATACGGGTCGGGATTTGTCGGGCGGGGGGCGACGGCTTGCTGCTGGTACGCCCCCATCTGGGGCTGCGTCTGTCCGAACAAGCTTCCACCGGCGCCGAAAGCCCCAGTGGTGTTGCCGATTAGCCCCCCACCCGTTGCCCCAGTAGCAGGGGCACCGAACAACCCACCGGTCGCCCCTGTTGTCCCACCGAACAGCCCACCACCTGTCTGAGGTGCCGAGCCAAAAAGGCCCCCCCCTGTAGCCCCAGTTGTTCCCCCGAAAAGAGAACCTCCCGTGGCGGTCCCACCGCCAAACAACCCACCACCAGGAGCAGCACTCGTCGCCGCCCCCCCTCCAAACAAGCTCCCCCCCGTTGCAGTACCTGCAGCAGTCTGTCCCCCAAAAAGCCCCCCACCCCCAGGGCCTGTTGCCCCGCCTGTCTGTCCGAACAACCCACCTCCTTGCTGCTGTCACAGTGGGGCACCACCAAACAGAGTACCTCCAGTTTGTGCCACCTCCCGAACGAGCTACCCCCCGTCTGAGCAGTCGATTGACCGAACCAACCACCCCCAGTCTGCTGCTGGGTCCCCCCCAATAACCCCGCCCCTTGTGGCACGCTGCTGAATTCCAAACAGGTTCCCCATCACCGGGGCGGTTTGAGGGGCAGTTTGACCGAAGAGGCCACCTGTCTGAGGCTGCTGCTGACCGAAGAGGCCACCAGGACGCTGTTGAGCCTGCTGTTCTCCTCCGAACAGACCGCCCTGCTGTGGTTGCTGCTGTGGCTGGCCACCGAACAGCCCCCCCCCTGTCTGGGGAGCCTGCCCGCCAAAGAGGCCACCGCCTGACTGCCCACCAAACATACCCCCCGTCTGCCCCTGAGGCTGCTGCCCGAAAATTCCACCTGTCTGAGCCGCAGGCTGGCCGAAAATCCCCCCCGTAACCGGAGCCTGACCGAACGCTCCCCCCGTCTGTCCGAAGGCGCCCCCTGTCTGGACAAACAGCCCAGCACCCTGCTGTCCTCCGACGAGACCGCCCTCCTGAGGCTGCCCGGACATACCCCCCGTAGCCGGAGCCTGACCGAACGCTCCCCCCGTCCGTCCGAAGGCGCCCCCTGTCTGGACAAACAGCCCAGCACCCTGCTGTCCTCCGACGAGACCGCCCTCCTGAGGCTGCCCGGACATACCCCCCGTAACCGGAGCCTGACCGAACGCTCCCCCCGTCCGTCCGAAGGCGCCCCCTGTCTGGACAAACAGCCCAGCACCCTGCTGTCCTCCGACGAGACCGCCCTCCTGAGGCTGCCCGGACATACCCCCCGTAGCCGGAGCCTGACCGAACGCTCCCCCCGTCTGTCCGAAGGCGCCCCCTGTCTGGACAAACCGCCCAGCACCCTGCTGTCCTCCGACCAGACCAGTTGCTGCTGCACGGAATCAAGGGGAGAGGCAAACAAGAATTGAGACAACTTGAAGCATATGGACCAATTTGAAAGCGACTGCAACCGAAAAGCCGGTAGCTGAGTACAGGAGAATCAGGATCTCGCATTTTTGTCGCTTCGTCTTGACTATCTTCTTTCTGTCCATGTGCAACGTACAGGAGATGGAAAACGACCCTCGATCGATGTGTGAGGGGTTCAAAGACTTACGTTCGACACACACCACTGTGACAATCGAAAAAAGCGGCACAGGGAGAGCCACACACACGAGAGACAGAGAGAGAAGGAAGACACAGAAACGTGAATTGCGAAAGAAGGAAGGAAACAAACATGACGAGAAGGAGGCAGAGGGCCGAGCGAAGGGTGTGACGGAGAGACTGCAGACGGTAAAAACTTTCCTTCGAAACCAACCTGCTGCAGCCGCTCCTTGTGTCTGCCACCAAGGTAAATCACTGCAAGCAACATAAGAGGTTGCAAAAGAAGTGAGTAGAGAATCTGTGTGCCTTTCTACCCACCCGATATCTATCTATTCTGACTAACCATAATATCCGTTATCTTTGTCTGTACTTGTGCCTATCTCTTCCATATCCCAACTCGGTCTTTACACACACTATCTTCATGAACCCAGCTCCTCTGTACACTCGCTCTTCTAGGCCTCTCTCCCCAAAGTCCTACATAGCACAACTCTCTAACTCATTAGCCCTGTAGCCCTTTCTTCTCCTCTCTTTTCCTTTGTAGCCGTTTAGCCTTCTACACCTGTCTGAAGCTCCGTTATCCAAAGCATATCTCTCTATCTCCTTCCTAAGCTCGGCCCGGCTCAGCCCACTAGCCGACACTACCTGCCTCTGTCTACACTACACTAACCCCTCTGCACCCTTCTACACTAAGCTGCTGGTGGTTTTCTTCCTCGGGCCCAAACAGAGTTGCCTCTGTTTGCCTTGCTTCTGCGCACCGAGATGCGGCTGAAGGAGCAAGCGCTGGCGACCTCACCGAAGGTGACCTACATTTCTTGCATAGCGTCACTCGGCGGCTTGCCCACTTCCAGCTTTTGGAGGTGGGGGTCTGTCTTTCTGATTGTCTTTCTTTCTGTCTGTCTGTCTGTCTGTCTTTCTGTCTGTCTATCTGTCTGTCTGACTGTCTGTCTGTCTGTATGCCTATGTGTCTGCCTATCTGACCAGCGAGCCCATTACGAAAGGTCGCGACCATAGACCTCTAATGAATCAGTATGAGGGATGCAAGGTTCCTTTTGAGAACACGAGCCTGGGTCCTTTCTAGAAGGGCCAGAAAAACTAGCCCCACAGCAGATGAATGTTGCAGCTCTCTACTCAATCAGACTGGAAGTCTGACCTGGAGGCCGTTCGCTGGGCAGTGTCATGCGTCCCCCCGAGGTGGCGCGAAGCTGTCCAACCGTTTTTGACCATCTGCATTTATTACGAAAGACAGAACAGCGCAAAGTGGAAGTATGTATTTCCACGTTTTCGGTGTCCACAGTTACCAGTCCAGCTCTGCTGACTGATGTACAGGCAATCTGAGAAAGGTAACAGAGAGAGGAACAGAGACCAGGGAAGCGCTGGGGATGTATATGTACAGCAACGCCGACTTTAATTCACGAGGGAATGGAGTCACTCTCGGAGCCTGCTGGAACTTCACTGTACTAGCTTTGCTGAATAGACGCTTTGCAAATGAGGTTGAGATCACAAAGGTTTGATGCAGCTTCAGAAGACCAGATATTTTCAGGATCGCACGCAAGCAATCTCACGGGCTTCTCACAATACATGCAGAACCCTTCAAGCAGAGCAACCTACTTCGGAGTTTGGTGGTCTTGGCGGGGACTTTATCCGACAATGGCAGATGAGGATGAGGAGGTCAGAGTGCACCCGTGTCGAGTGTGTCTCTAGATCCCTTCCGTTTTGAAGATGTAAGAAGACTCCCACACACAGACCAGATGCAGGCGCGCTGAAATCTCTGCTTAGATGGTCATGGGTGATGGAAACAACTGTGCGCGCAGGCTGGATACAGCGAAGAGGCACAACTACTTTAATGCTTGATCTCCTGTATCTCCGCTTAGTTTTTCAAAATGGGCAAGCTGAGCTTGCGCAGTCGGATCAAGTACTCACTGCGGGTAAACAGATGCGACTGTACACTGGGACCAACCTTCTGCAGCACCTGTCTTTTCATACAACTCTGATCAAGTGTACGTACTAGCTACGTATATATATCGATCATGTATATCGATCGCAGTCATATATCGCAGTCACATGCGGGGCCCATGTAATCCCACGTATGGCCCCGGAAAGCGTAGCGTGGGGCACTCTGGGGCACTCAAAAAATTTGTACCGCATCAGATTGATTGAGGTTTTTGTTATGCATGCCGCGTCCCCATGTATGAAGGGCGGATCTAAGATCGAAGTTTGTGTCCCGTCCTGTCTAGTTTGGTCTACTGGCTCCCTTCCGTCCTGTACGGTCTATTGCAATATATTACTACTAGGTGAGACAATAAGTTCAGTCAGTCAGTACTTCAGTCTAGTACCTACAGGAGAGAAAGTCTGACAGTCCACCATTCCCACTCCTGGTACTTCTGAATGTTTCTTTCCGATCCAAGTCTCTTTCATTTATTTTTCTGCATGTATGTGAAGAATTACTTTTTGAGCTCAATTGCACGTTTTGCATTTTGCTCTCAGTCGTTCGCATTCGCGCACGGTCACGCACTTCCTGACCGGGTCTGACTTTACTGCGCGCGGCGGCGGGATATTCCAAGATCGGCACTACAAGGGCCGAACTTCGGACATTCCCCCTATCCCGTCGACTCACGTTAAATTTTATTTTTCTTCCAGACTGTTTCTCAATCAATCGATCGGGATTTTACTTCTGTCAGTCAGTGGTTCGGTCGGTCGGTCAGTCAGTTGGTTATTCCACTCGTTTGCTTGCTGGTCAGTCAATCCTTCAGTTAGTCAATTCTTTAGTCAGTCAATCAGTCACTCGGTCAGTCAGTCAGTGAGTCAGTCAGTCAGTCAGTCCTTCAATCTTTCACTTTGTCAGTCGTTTTCGGTCTTTCACTCACTTCATTTCTTCATTCA
>JAHBMJ010003441.1:0-10815 GCA_018398765.1 Chromera velia | reverse complement strand
GGTCCACCATTGGAGTGCTTGTACTGAGACCACCATAATAAAAAAGAATAGAGACAAAGTCCACAGCCAAGATGCCCTTCAAAAATAGGGGTCATTTTTTTTGCTAGTGCAGCTGCCATACATTTGACTCTTCATTAGTTGGATTACCTAATGCGGCGGCGCGGCATGGCGCGGCACAATCGCGGCACAGCATGGCATATAGCGTCCTCATCATAGACTTCGATCTGAATTAAAGCCAGAATGAATGCTCTTTCACTTTCTCAGCCTTGATCAGCTTACAAGGAGTGCGATATGTCTGTACTTATCAAAGTGGAAGCTCAGTCGCCAGTGGTTTGTGGTGCTCAGCCAAGATTTTCTGTGGGAAAACTGAGCCCCGAAAAATACGCGACGGCTGTTGGTCCCCCCGTTGCCCCGAGTACTCCATCGCTGTTTCTGTCGCTCACCCCACTGCTTTGTGCGCCACCAACCTGATCAGACCAGACTTCAGATGTTCACTTTGAAAGAAAACAAACAGAACACTGAGGCTGCTTCATTCCAGTGGGACGTAGTGAGAGAGACGGGAAGGGGGAAGGATGCTTTTCACAGGCCAGTCAGGAGACGGCAGTACTCCAGCCTCCACCCACGTCTCTGCAGCAAGCCCGGGAGGGATCAGGCGGCTCGGCCTGGACCGTTCCTTCGCTGCAGATGCCGAGGGTTACACGGCCCTGGCCGAGAATGCCCTCTGTCCTGTGTGCCATGACTTTCTGGAGGATGTGGTGGAAGTAAACTGCTCGGGCAGGCACGTCTTCTGCCGGCCCTGTATCAAGGAGGTTCGAAGGAGGGGGAAGCCCTGTCCCTCCTGCAGGGGGCATTTTTACGACATAGAGACGGCAAGCCCTCTCACACGCAGCTTCATAGAGCAGGTGCGTGCGTGCGTCAGTCTGATGTGAATCATTGGTGAATACTGCTGTGTATCCTGGCATTGAGCTAGTCAAAATGCGGGTATGGTTTTGGAGCGCAAACGAAGCACGTGGGGTGGCTGCAGGGACACCGCGGTTGATTGGGAATGCATGTGGTGGGAGTCTGAATGAAGTATTCCTACCAAGGAGAAAGAAAGAATTGGTGGTTGGATCATCACTGCTGAGAGCAGACCATTTGGCATTCGTTTCTTCGAAACGGTATCGAGTGCATGGATTTCAAACAGACCAACGTCCATCCCAAATCTGCATCTTCCAGGCACACGCAGTCCATCCATCCAACAGGTTTTTGAAAACACTCGATTCAAAACTTCCTCTCTCTGTTGAGGAAATGAATACAAATACACCCTTCCTTCGATCTTTCCGCATGCAGGTTCGATGGAAGTGTGTAAACTTCGAGCAGGGGTGCACCTTCACGGGAACGAAGAGGGAGATGGAGACCCACCTCGACGAGGCCTGCGTTGAGCAGGAGGTCAACTGTTCCTTCGAGGGGTGCACTCAGACGATGAAGCGTGCTCTGCTCTCCTCCCACAGGGAGAAGTGCGCGTTCCGTTGTCTGCCCTGTGAGCATTGCGGCGAGAGTGTTGCGGTGTCCTTGACAGAGGAGCATTTGAAGGAGTGTGCCGGGTATCCGATTGAGTGCCCGAATGGGTGTGGTGAGAAGGTGCCGAGAGGGGATGTGAGTGCCCATCAGTCCTCTGCCTGTCCGGAGACTGAGGTCGAGTGTGTGGTGCCCGGTTGTGGGGAGACTCGGAAGAGAAAGGCTATGGAGACTCATGAGGAAGAGAGTATGGGGAAGCACCTGAGGTTTGTCTGTCTGCGTCTGGCAGAATCGGAAAAGGCGAGGGAGAAGGGTGAGGAAAAGATGAAGTCTCTCGAGGAAGGGGTCAAGCGTCTTTCTGCTGCCAATACGTCTCTCAAGAGCTCTATGCTCTCATGGGAGTTGAGGGTTCAGAGCCTCAGCAAAGAGAACGCACAGCTCCAGAAAAGGACAAAAGATCTGGAGACAAAGATGGAGACGGTAATGAGGGACTGCAGATCTGCCGACTGCAGACTCTCTGAGCTGGAAGAGACGGTGGAGGAAAAACAGGGTCAGTCAGTCAGTCAGTCCGAACAAAAGCATTCTGAAATAGGTTGCTGTTGCTGTTGCTGTTCCACAGATCAGACAGCGGGTGTCTTTGCTCTTCGTCGGTCCGATCGATAGAATGACGACGTGTCTACCTGAAGAATTAATCAAGAGTTTCAAAAGCCCCCCACTTACTATCTCCCTCAACTTCCGTTTTGTCCCAGTGGGCCCCAGCCACGTCTCTCTCTAGCTCACAAGTGTGTGTGTGTGTGTGTGTGTGTGTGTGTGTGTGTGTACGCATGGGGCCAGTGTATATTTCTTCTGTATGTCACTGACTCCTTCGGGAACTCCCTTCCCTGAATTCTTGTAAACTCTGTCTTGTTCCTCTCCCTCTGTCTCTGTTCATTTCCCGGCGCCCTCCTTTCTCAATTTGCTCCGTGCCTGCCTGCCTGCCTCTCTGGGGATGACGCGCAAGCGTTGCTGCCCTAGCTCTGCTGGATCGTTCTTTGACTGACGCACGCCCCCCACGTCTTGCACTTACGGATGCAGACACGAACGTCCTCCAACTGACTCTCCGACTTCCAAACTTTCGGTGGCGCGCGTCTTCTCGGAAGAAGGGTCAATTCCTCGAGAGCCGCCCCTTCTCCTTCATGGTCTGTCTCTCCGTGGACTGCTTACGTGCATGTACATTTGTCGAATACATGCATGATCCATTTTCTTCTTTCGTGATTGAAGAAATAAGTTCCCTGGCAGGCCGTTGGTTTCTCGGAAAAGTTACTCATCTTCAGCGCATCGCTATTCTCTCTCTGTGTCTCTATCTCTATCTTTATGTGTCTGCATCCATCCATGCGTTTCTACCTATGTGTGTCTATCTTTCCATCCTTCCATTCCTCCCTTCGGTGACGGCGTCTGTTCTCTTCTTTGCTTTTTGTTCCCTCTTCTCAGTCGTATGGATGTTCGCGGCAAAAGGAAACACGCACGTACAGCCGCAAAGAGGTGTGGTGCGCATAATCTCACAAAAACATTTCTCTTCATGGCTTGTTTCAGGCAGAGGTGATCGCTCTGTTTGAGAAGGCAGGGGTGATCGCTCTGTTTGAGAATAACCCTCGATCGAATGCCTGCCCATCTGCCTGCCTGTGTGCGTATATGGATATGTGTGCAGAACTACCGGTTCTCCCTCTCGATCTTTCCGAAGGGGACGCGGGAGTCCAAGGAGGGCCACTGCAGCGTGTGGATTCGCCCCAAAGACCCGAATGTCCGGATGGATTTCACTCTCACGTGCTGCGTGGTGCTGCGCAGTGTTTCAGGTTTTGAGTACGCAGAAAAGAATCTGAAGGGGCGAATGGATGGTGATTGGACAACTTCTGCTCCCAGGACCTTCTCTTCCATGCAGCGCGGCAGGATCCTGAAGGGACGGGACAGGTTGACTTCTGCGTCCGTCTGTCGGGGGAGGAGAATGTCCTTTTGGGCTACGAGGACATCGGGTGAATTAAAGGGAAGGGAAGGGAAGGGATCGAATGAGGCAGCGATCGAGACAAAACATGCATGCATGCATGCAATCACGCAGCTAGTCTGTCTGTGTATCCACCTGCAGAGATTCGCTGCACCCATGAACACACATACACACGACTCAGACGCAAAGACACAAACACCCACGCGCGTACATACACACACACACACACACACACACACAAACACACACACACACACACACACACACATACATACACACACAAATATCCACGCGCGTACACACACAAATATCCACGCGCGTACACACACAAATATCCACGCGCGTACACACACATACACACACACACACACACATACACACATACACACACACATACACACACACAAACACACACACACGCACACACATACATACATACACACACACACACACACACACTCACTCCGTAGACACACGCACGAACGTTCAAACCCGTGGCCTGCGCGGAGGAAAGGAGGGAGAGAGAGGAAGAGAAAAAGAAACAGACAAATTGTCGTTTCAATGAGACGTGTCATGTGATCGCATTCTCTTGATTGACGACATCTGTGTTGCCTCATTTCTTTCTTTCTTTCTTTCTTTCTTTCTTTCCTTCCTTTCTTTCATAGCTACATACAATCAAGCGGGTGAAATCGCAATCCATGTTATGAAATGTCTGAATGGCGCGGTTGCGCAACATTGTCAATTCAGTTTGTAGCTTCCAAGAAGCAAAGCTTTTTTTCTCCTTTCCCTCTGCAAAGTATTACCCAAAAAGATATGCAGAAGCCTTGAAGAGAGAACTTAAAAATAAACAGTATATGAGGGGTGCAGAGGCTTCCTTCCTGAGAATGTTCTTAATTATGTTGAATCCGCGTGCAAATTGTGTTTGGTCGTGTGGCATCTGTTGTTATGAATAGTGCATGATCGCAATCACTGACGTGACTCGAGTGTGGCAAAGACGCCGCACAAAGTGCGTTTATGCAGCAAGCTTATCATTTTCAGATTATCTTGTACAGCTGACCTTTGACCAATGACCATAACGCTCCATCATTGTCCGCATCCGTAAGAAGATACTTCCAGCGACATGCAAAGGAAACTTCGAGTCAGTTGAAGTCTAGAAGAAAGTTTTCGTTCACACTTAGGGGGTTATAAGAGGGGAAAAAAGAAAAAACAAAAAAAAGAAACTTATAATGATTGATTGATTGATTGAAATGAATTTACCTATTATAGAAAGGAATCCTGACATACCAGTACGTAGAATTCAATCTTTAAATTATCATTTAATTATATGTAATAATTATGCTAGTATCTCTACTACTCTAAGTACTACTACTGAGCTAGGATAGGCGTCGCCGCGTCACCGGCCGGCGGCTTAAAAAAGAAAAAGAAAAAAAATCTAGGAAAAATCATAAGTGGTCAGAGGAGACTTTTTGTTTAATGCTTTCCAATTTTCTTTCTTTTTTACTTTTTATTACTCTTGACAATGCTTAACACTAGACTTCAATATAAGAACAGCCATGCATGAAATAATTTCAAATATTTTTTTTAGAAATAAGCAATTGTTAGAACAATTAACACTTATGCAAGCGTCGAAGCCCCACATGCATGCAGGGCTTCGAATGTCGAAGCCTTGCATGCATACGACATGTATGAAAAATGAAGAACGGTGACAGCCATTGTGATGGGCGCGCGTAGAGGGTGCGCGTGGTTGCTTTGCAATTACGGCAATTAATTCAACAATTAATAATTTGGCATGCGATTTGTATCTTCTTCTGCACTTCTTCTACATAAAGCAATACAATACGAGCAAAGGAATGTCAGAGTACATGAATTATGTATCTGTTTACTGACAGTGAGTCCATGTCATGCTAGAACAGATTTCTCGGTGTGTGAACGATACAGTGAACTCTATGTATGCTACTGTGTTCAGTGTCTTACCAAGACACAGGAACCTGGAATGATTGTGCGTTCAATTATCTATATCGGTATCTAGATCTGTATCAGATAGAACTTTATCAGCAAGTTAGTCATGCACTCTCTAAAACTTTGAGCCGAATTTTCAGTTGTTTTTCTGTAGACTGCGAAGACTGGATTCACTAGTGGATTCACTAGAAACTAGACTAAAAATTTTAGTAGAATTTAATTTATCAATTTAAAATGTTTGAAATTAAAGCTAATTAATCAGGTCAACAATGTGACAACAATTCATTACATCTTCATGACTACAGCTTCATGATCTTCTAAATTTTTGGATGTATCTAACATGTCATGGCCTGTCATCTAGCCTGTCATCCTAGGCCGGGCGCTAGGCCGGGCAGCCTTATGACCTTTTAGCCATATATAAACCTAGATATAAACACAAAAGCCGAATGATCAAAGTGTTTCTTCTCCCTAGTCTTCTCCCCTCACCCAGTCCGAGTCTGCTCATGCAGTCTGAGTCGACTGTCTGACGCAGTGACTCCATGTTGGCCCCCTCCAAACATCTAGCAACCTCCGTCCCTCCGTCCGCCACAGACCAGCGCATGTCGGTATCTAAAAGCCTGTCAGATAAATGCGGTGAATTCTGCTTGTGTCCCTGCATACCACCCCAACCCCCTACACCTGCCGCAACGGTCGCGCAACAACAATATAAAGAGATTTCCCCTTTTACCTGGCCATCACCCTGAATTCCTCTCACTCCCCCCTTCCTTCTTTTCTTCCTTGGAATCCCAAGGACGGACAGATCGAAGCCCTGCAGGAAAGTCTAAACCAAAAAAACCCAATCAATCAAAAGTACCCGTGGAGCATGAAGTTCAATTTGCCTGCCGTCTCCTTGTTGCGTTGGTCTGGGGCCGTGATGACAGCCCCTTTTGAGCTGCCAGCATCAGCCTTGACTTTCTTTGAAAGCGCACTGTCTGGATTCGCAAGTTCAGACTCAATGCGGGGAATTAGAGCCTCTGCCAGTTTCTTGGCTGAAGAGGCGTTGTTTGTCAAATGCCGAATCACTGCCTCCACACTCACAGCCTCCTCGGACTCCCTCCAACAATCATAGTCCGTGGCCATGTTAATCATCTGATACTCAATCTCTGCCTCTTTCGCCAGTTTGGCCTCGGGGATTGCGGTCATGTTGATCACGTCACACCCCCACGACCTGTACAGATGACTCTCAGCTCGTGTGCTGAACGCAGGCCCCTCCATGCAGACCAAACACTTATTCTCGTGCAACTTCACAATGCCCTGCTTCTTATTCTCGTCGGCAATGATGCTGGAAAGCACGGGGGAAAACGGATCGGCAAACATGACATGTGCCGCCATTCCGTCTCCGAAGAAGGTGGAGGGTCTGATGCCCTTTGTGCGGTCTATCAACTGGCTGACAAGGATAAAGTCCTCTGGGGCAATCTCCTCTCTCAAACTCCCACAGGCTGAGAAAGCCAGAATGACCTGACATCCGATCGCTTTCAATGCAGCGATGTTAGCTCGGAATGGAAGCTCATGAGGAAGGAACACGTGTCCCTTTCCATGTCGGGAAAGAAAGGCAACCTTCTGTTTGGCCGCCGTCTCACACACGTGAATGGGAGCAGAGGGAAATCCCCAGGGAGTCTCTGGATTCACGTCCCCCAGATAGGTCAAATTGTCAAGATGGTAAAGACCGCTTCCGCCAATGACGGCCACGCGCACATCTGTCAAGTCTGTCACTTTGAAAGTGCTCATTTTTTCCAAACAAAGAAGGTATACGCAACCAAAAAACGATCCGAGACCAGCTCAGAGAATCAGAACCAACTTCACCTCTTTGACGCTGTAATGACAAAAGACTTGCACGTCATCGGTCATCATCAGTCGTCCCCCCACAGTTAATTAGGTAGAGAGACAGCGTGTGTGCTCAAAAGGGTTTTCGGAGCCTGGCTCGCGGAGACGGCCGGTTTTGGCAGCTAGGAGACGGAAAGTTAAATTCGCTCTCAAGACGTATACGGCCGACCGGATTTCCGTGGCGGTCCGGACCGCGCTGCGCGCGGAGCGCGTTTTCAGTGTGGCGGCAGTCTGAAGATGACATGCTTGGACAGTCTCGAAGACGGATGGCGCTAGCTCTTCCGGTTCAATGTACGAGCAGCTAGCGCTTCAGCTGGAGCAGAGGCTTGTGGCAAGACATACAACACTGTGTGGAAAAAGAGGTACAGAGCTTCGTTGGGTGTATGAGATCGCCTCGCTTAGCTTGACTTTATTCGCATCTCAGCCGACAGAGACGTGGACGGCAATTTTTGGCAACATTGTGTCAGAGCACAGAGAGAGAGAATGAAGGTGTATCAAAGTCTCTCTGCACTCAGCCTTCTGGTGGCCTGTGCGGTCCTGGGGGCAGATTTATCTTCTGACGATCCCTTTGCGTTCCTCGCCAAGGGACACCAAGAAAAGGAGACGGCAGGAGACGGAGACGGCGAGCCCAAAGTGAAGGGAAGCAACGACGCCACGACGTTCATGAGAGCCCTCTACTCTGACGAGCCAGACAGGTGCAACGACACACTGGCAAGGCTCTTCTTGGAAGGGAGCAGAAGAACAATGGTCGACACAGAGTGGGTGAGGAAGTCTCTCAGAGGCGTCATTTCAGGTGCGTCGCGGTAGAAAAATAGTAACATTTGTTTGGACACCTAGCGCAAGAAAGGAAAGTCACGCTGGACACCTTTCTTTCTGCATATGATTCCTTTTTCCCTCTCGTAGTGCTTTTCATCCTTGCCAATTGAGCGAGCTGCATTTGCGAAATTCCCCTCATGCCGAAAGAAAAGACGGACGATGTGTGTGTGGATTTTGGTTTGTCAACCAGATGCATGGGTGGAGGAAGTGGTTTGTCGGACAGGCAGGCCCTCTCTCTCTCTCTACCTTGGAATTCTTTTCTTGTTTGTGCATCCGCCGTCGGGTTTCTTGTTGAAGGCCGATCGACTTCTACCCCCCTTTTTTCTTTCTCTGATTCTCTGCCTGGGTGGATGTGCCTTGCCTTGCATTGCGTTGGATTGCATTGCAGGAGCTTCTCAGTACAACACTGTGTTCTTCTCTGCACGGTCCAACTTTCTGGACACGGTCGTTGAGGAGGCTGTCAGAGAACGGGGCATCAGACAAGTGGTAAGCAAAGAAAATGTTGTATGGAGAGAGAAAAGGTTGTATGGAGAGAGAAGAGCAAAAAAGAAATCTGTTGTGCTTTGTGTTTCTGTTTCATGTGTTTGAGAGAGAGGGAGAGAGAGAGGGAGAGTCTGTGTCTGTGTCTGTCTATCTCTTTGTCTCTCTGTCTCTCTGTGTGAAGAAGAAACATATAATCTGTCTGTCTTTGTCTGTCTTTGCACAGGTCTCCCTTGCAGCTGGATTTGAAACTCGTGCTCATCGTCTTTTCTCGGCAGAGGGCGACAAGGAAATTCTTTCCGAAGTGAAGTTTTTCGAAGTCGGTGAGTCCGCTTTCTTTATTTTCTTTCTTTTTTTCCTGAAGGAGGAAAGAAAAGGGAACCTCTTTCGGCTCTCCTCCTTTCCTCCTCTCCTCTCCTCGCTTGCAAAAATATTCCCCTTCCATTAGTCTTTGTATCTATCTGTTCGTGGTTCGGTGTGGAACTGATTTTCTTCTTTCTTTCTTTCTTTCTTTCTTTCTTTCTTTCTTTCTTTCTTTCTTTCTTTTCTTTCTTTCTTTCTTTCTTTCTTTGTTTCTTTCCTTCTTTCCTTCCTTCCTTCCTTCCTTTCTTTCTTTCTTTCTTTCTTTCTTTCTTTCCTTCCTTCCTTCCTTCTTTCTTTCTTTCTTTCTTTCTTTCTTTCTTTTCTTTCTTTCTTTCTTTCTTTCTTTCTTTGTTTCTTTCCTTCTTTCCTTCCTTCCTTCCTTCCTTTCTTTCTTTCTTTCTTTCTTTCTTTCTTTTCTTTCTTTCTTTCTTTCTTTCCTTCCTTCCTTCTTTCTTTCTTTCTTTCTTTCTTTCTTTTTTTCTTTCTTTCTTTCTTTGTTTGTTTGTTTGTTTGTTTCCTTCCTTCCTTTCTTCCTTCTGTTCCTTTCCTTCCCTTCTCTTCCTTCCCTCCCCTCCCTCCCCTCCCTCCCTTCCCTTCCCTTCTGTTCTGCAGACTTTCCGATCGTGATGAAAGAGAAGGAGAGGGAAGTGCGGGCTCTCGGGCTGCCGAACATTGAGGCGGTCCGGTGGGTGGGGGCTGATCTGGCTGTGGGTTTCCCTTCCTCTCTACTCCAGGAGGCAAGCCTCGACCTTGAGAAACCTACAGTCGTCATTCTTGAAGGCCTCCTTTACTATCTGGAACAAAACGTCCGTCAGTCAGTCAGTCTGCAGGTTGAATGGGCGGGTGGGTGCGGAAGTTTGACTCCATACAGGACGCTTATTTTTTGTCGCGTCGAACATACGTTTTCTCTTTCCTTTTACTTCTTGAGTTTCCCTCCTCCTCCTGTGTTTGTTTTTTTATGAGCAACTTCTTTCTTTCCTGCATGAACCCCAAAATCATTTCTATCGACTCGAACGATGCACTTCGTGTTCGTCTTTCCAAGTACCCGTCTCTCTCTCTCTCTCTCTCTCTCTCTCTCTATCTATCTATCTTCCTATAGATGCGGCTGCACGAATCTCATAGCTCTCAGTCTCTCCGTCTTCTCTCATGGATCACGAATTGTCTATGGTTCCCCCACATAAATCCACTTACTCCAAAGACTGCCGAGGGGCTTTGTTTCAGTACCGTTTAGATCTCCAAACAAACAAATAGAGAAATAAACAGACAAGCAAGCAATGAATGTTCGCTCTCTCTCTTTTTTGTGTTCCTTCTTTGCGCTGACTGCAGGCTGCCGAGGGCCTGCTGGGAAGCATCAGTAATGCCCTTCCTGAGGGCAGCGTGGTTTCCTACGACTTTGCGAACCAGTGTCTCTTTCGGCGGTCAGTCTGTCTCTCTGCGCGCTCATCTGCCTGCCTGCCTTCGGAGAGAACAATACATAGAGGAAAAGAAAGAAAGAAAGAAAGAAAGCAAGAAAGAAAGAAGGAAAACACAAACAAGGAACAGTGAGGCAGCCGCATGCAGCAATGTGCTTTCCTGCCTGCCTGTCCGCCTGTAGGTCCGTCTTCTTGGCTGCCTGCGCGTTTTCCCGCATGCCTGTCAATCTGCTCAACCAAAAAGTACAAGAGCAATTGAGAAAAAAACAGCGGAGGAAGAGACTGGAAACTGTCCGATTTTGTTGTTCTCCATTGCAGACGAGTTGCATGACCTTCTCTCTCTACGTGCACAAATCTCCTCGACGTTTATTTCGGCGCGCGATGCGTTTTTTTGTTTATCTTTTTCTCGCACACTTCGAATTCCTCCTTTGCTGCCCCCCCCCCCCC
>JAHBMJ010003439.1:0-10850 GCA_018398765.1 Chromera velia | reverse complement strand
CTTCCCCCCCCCCCCAACTAACTCATACACAAGATCCCCATCCAAATCAAATTAAAGCAGATAGGCAGCTTCAGCATTCAAACATCTGGGTACGCAAGTGATACATTCAGTTCTCATTTTTCTGGCCTGTTCACTGACTGACTAAGTGACTGACTGACTCATTACTATGCCTCGTTGCCGCGCAAGAGCGTCCCAGCCGTTTTGCTCCTCCTGGCTTGCGGGGAGGGGGCGGTCCTCACACTCTGCCTTGTGCTGGGAGAGCTGCCAGGGTTCACTGAAGACGAACACAGGGCGGGAGGGTGGGGAGCGGGGAGGTCTGGATCGAGAGAAAGAAGGAAAAATCAGATGGTACGTCAAATTGATATATCGATTTGGAAGCGTTTTTTTTTTGGACTGATGAGTGAGAACCTCTGCATGATTTCAGTAAAGGAAGTTGCGAAGGGACAGAGAGCAAGGCAGTGACTATCAATCGGCTGAAAAAAACACCAGTGACGCTTTCTTTCTTTCCTTCCTTTTTCTTTCCCCCCCCCCATCATCTTCTGCATCTCACTCTCTGTCTGTGCGTGTCTGCAACTGTTTGTGAGTGTGTCTCTTACTCTGTCTCTCATTGTCGATGCTCCCTGTCCGACTGTCTGGATTAGACATCGATCGATCAACAAAGCGACCCCATTATTATGCCGGAAATGAATGCAGAAAGCAGCGTTGTTGCGTTTTTTTCATCACTACTGAGCTTACTTACCACCAATGAGTGAGGTTGTAGGGACAGCGGACATAGTCATTCTTCAACCGCTTGAAGGCCTGGCACCGATGGCTGAGATGCTTCTGCACGCATGCAACCATGTGCAGGAAGGAAGAAAGAAAGAAAGAAAGAAAGAAAGAAAGAAAAGAAAGAAAGAAAGAAAGAAAGAAAGAGGGAAGGAAGGAAGGAAGGAAGGAAAGAAGGAAAGAAGGAAAGAAGGAAAGAAAGAAAGAAAGAAAGAAAAGAAAAAAAGAAAGAAAGGAAGGGAAGGAAGGAAGGAAAGAAAGGAAAGAAAGGAAAGAAAGGAAAGAAAGGAAAGAAAGGAAGAAAGAAAGAAAGAAAGAAAGAAAGAAAGAAAGAAAGAAAGGAAGAAAGAAAGAAAGAAAGAAAGAAAGAAAGAAAGAAAGGAAGGAAGGAAGAAAGAAAGAAAGAAAGAAAGAAAAGAAAGAAAGAAAGAAAGAAAGAAAGAAAGAAAGAAAAGAAAGAAAGAAAGAAAGAAAGAAAGAAAGAGAGAGAGAAAGAGAGAAAGACAGAAAGAAAGAGAAAGAGAGAGACAGGAGGGGATGCATACACAGAGACATCGGCGCGGAGGTGGAGGGAGAAGGAAGGAAGGGGGGACGGCCCCCCCCAAAGGAAGGCGCTCATCCTCGAGATGAGAGCAAGGGAAGAATTACTGGACTCAGTGAAGCAAGCAGTCGCTGTATGCATGAAGTTCCCCTTTTTGACGGCAAGAAAGACGAGCATGCAGATAAACTGACACTGTAACCTTCAGGGTCTACGTAATGGGCCTGTCCAACTTTCTCGCTGAAGAAACCTGCAAACGAGCAGGACGAGTTCAGAGATACCTTTTCGTTTCAGACATGCAGCTTGATAACGCTACCTCATACCCGGAGAAGAGAGATGGGGAAACAAAATGATTCTCGCGATGGAGGAAGAAAACCCCCGCTCGAGGTGCATAGTCACCCCTATGCATCTGTCTCTGCATATTTGAATCGCCATTGAAAAGCAAACCTCCTCGAAGAAATACATGCAATGCACTCTCTACGCAACATGCGGCTTTTCCCGCAAGAAAGTAGCTGTCTGTCTCGCTCAGTGAACGACGAGGAGACTCACCAACCAACCGACTAACTTCTGGACACGGACAGATCGACTGACCGATGCACCACCTGCATACCTGACTGAATGAATGGTTGGCCAACTGGCTGCCTCACCGACCGACTGACAGGCTTACTGAGAGACTGACGGACCAACTGAAAGCTGGAAGGCTGAAAAAGAGAGACTGCTTGACTATCAGACAAATTGACTGACCGATTGACTCACTCTCTGTATGCAAGACTACCTGGCTGGCTGGCTGCCTCATCTACTGACTGTCTGAGTGACTGACAGGGAATTTGGTGACGGTTTCTGAGGGAGGGTCCTCCTCTTGGACCCACGGTCCCCTGGCCCTGCGTCGGGTTTTCTCTGGACATCTATCCAGAAGCTGCGGAGACGGCTGGAGGGATTTGTGCCCGAGGCTCTGAGACGTGAACTTATCAAAGCAAGCAGAGAAAGCAAAGAACGCCAACAAATACGTACATCACCTATCAACTGTCGTGTTGGAGCAGCGCACAACCGTCATGTCTTTGATTCTGACCAACCAACTCACTGACTGTACTGACTCTTTACTATACTTCAGCTGCAAGTTCAGCAACCGATGCATGCAGTCTGCATGCAACTGCATGCATGCATGCGGAGACGAGTTAAGCTGCATGCGAGCGTCCCGGGGAAAGCGAAAAACCGGCTATATACTTGATTAATTGCATCGCAAAGCCGATCAATGCCCGATCCCCACATGCCTGCATGAGCTCATGCAATTGCATGCATGCTTAAATTCTTCTGCACATGCAGCAAGCCTAAACACATTGTATTCTTGTAGCCGGACGTGTCGACTGCACAGGGTGTCAGTCTATCTACCAGTGCAGAACCAATCTTTCCCGTGTCTGTACAGAATCGGAGTCAAAGTTCTTTCTACCAAAGGTCAGGCATTTTCGCGTTCAAGCAACACCACATATATATATATATATATATATATATATCCGATTAACAGCTACGATGCACTTGTACAAGCGCCAAAAGTCCCGTTTGCCTCCTGAGGCGACACCTGTGAAGAAGAAGGGGCCAGCCAGGGGAGGGCCTGTGAAGGCATACGCAAACCCAGAAGACTTCCAGGAGAGGCAGCGCAGAGGGAGTGTTGTGACCATCGAAAAGATGGCTGCAATGTTCGCCGCCCAGCAACCTGACAAGGCTCCCCTCTGTCTAGGGGGGGGTCCAGGGAAGCTACAGAGGAAGGCTACTCGTAACCTGACAGCAGATGCTGTTCCCTCCACCTTTGACGCAGAGCGAGACCTGCTCTCAGGGCATGACAGGCGTTGCTTCAGTCTGTTGCTCCCCCCTGTCGGCGTTGATTCTCCTGCACAAAGCCATCAGCTGGGCGCTATCGTCGAAGGTCAGTCAGAGGTTTTCCTCTGGTGGGGCGAAGGCTGCTTCGAGGGTTTCTGTGTGCTTGTTCTAGTGTGTGCGTTGAAGTTGATGAAACAAGTGTTGTTTACATTAGAACAACAGTGAGCATCGCAGAGGCTTCATGCAAAAAGGCGGGGCGAGAGGAGGGCTCCCATATTGTATCAGACTGCTTCCGGATAAGCATGTGCGTGGAGAGAGTTGTGGGGGGAGAGACAAAGGCGGAGCACTTTGTTGAGAAAACTGCATTGTGTTTCTATGGCCTGTGGACTGGAGTCTGACAAGGGAGAGAAGAAAGAAAGAATGAAGAAGAGAACGGATGCCCACAAGACGTGGAGCATCTCAGGTCAAACAAAAAAGAGTGAGAGAGAGTGTAAACATAGATTGGAGCAGGGCGAAGGGAGAGTAGAGATGGGCGAGGGGAGTCTGACAGGAGGCGATCCCGTCAGACTGGCTGCTGCATTGAGAACCTGGCAGCAGGAAGGAAGGAAGGGAGGGAAAGAAGGAAGGAAGGAAGGAAGGAAGGGAGGGAAAGAAGGAAGGAAGGGAGGGAAAGAAGGAAGGAAGGAAGGAAGGAAGGAAGGAAGGAAGGGAGGGAGGGAAAGAAGGAAGGAAGGGAGGGAAAGAAGGAAGGAAGGAAGGAAGGGAGGGAAAGAAGGAAGGAAGGAAGGAAGGAAGGGAGGGAGGGAAAGAAGGAAGGAAGGAAGGAAGGAAGGAAGGAAGGAACGAAAGAAGCAAGGAGGCAAGGAAGCAAGGAAGCAAGCAAGGAAGCAAAGAAGCAAAGAGGCAAGGAGGCAAGGAAGCAAGGAAGCAAGCAAGGAAGCAAAGAAGCAAGGAAGGAAGGAGTTCCAGACTCAGAGTGGAAGAAATCGGACGAGCAAAGGAGTGGGAGCAATAGGCAAAGGACCCAGAGAGAAAGCACAGGAGAGTTGCGGAGGAGCAAAGAAATTGAAGGAAGGAAGTAAATAAGCATCGGGGCGGCCTGGTCTTTTCAGACGACGAAGAGAAGAAGACACCCCCGCTCATGCGGGTGTCAGACCGGTGACATGAGGACTTGTGAGAAAAAAAAACGGAGACGGCCGAGTGACTTCCTGACTGCAGTAGAAATTGCAGAGGGCGAGGAAAGAGTCAAAGGAATCAAAGAGAAAAATCTGGAATCGCTGCTCTTCCCCTCTTTCTCTTCTTTCTACGCTGCTTCTAAGCTTTCTTGCTGGAGTTGAAAAAGTCTCTAGCGATGGACGAATCATAAGAGCAGCCTCGCTAACGTTTAATTCTCTCGCATGGTCACTCGACCATAGAGACACTCACTTTCACATGCTCACTTTTCTCTCTCGTGTTGGCAGCTCGTGAGGGTACAGAAGACGAAAAAGAAAGAAAAGAAACGAAAAGTCCCTTCCTTCCTTCCTTCCTTCCTTCCCTTCCTTCCTTCCTTCCTTCCTTCCTTTCTTCCCTTGCTTCTTTTCCTGTCTGCAGAAGGCGATGGCCCTGCTGCCGGGTGCATGTCTGCCCCCGTCTCTGCTCGCGGTCCGATCGTGTCTGAGACTTTTGAGGAGAAGAAAAACAAGTGGTTGATGAAGATGCGAGCGATGACCAAAGCCTTCCAGGACGACACAGAGTCTCTCCAAAAGTCCCGAGAGCCGACCGACCAGCAGCAGGAGGGAGGGAAGGACTCGACTCGTTCCTCTCAACAGTTTTCCTCCCACGACCTCACACTCACACAGGGCCCCGAAGAGTTTCCAGACGAAGAGGAGGACAAGGAAGAAGAGAGAGAGAAGGAGAACAGAGGAGCAAAGAAGGGAGGAAACTCAGCATCCCTCGACCCTATCGAAAGGTCAGACAAGAGAGAAGAGAAGAGTAAACGTGAATCCACATTTTGCTTCGTTTTCGTTCTGCAGGTACTGCTCTGTTGTCTTTTCAACGCAGAGAAGGAGACCAAAAACTTCTCGGGTACATCCCGCTCTACTTCATGTGCCTTTTATCTCCCTTTCCCTTTTCCTGACTTTCTTAGTCCGGAACCCCCTGAGGTTTGTTGAAATTAACGTGCTCCACCCCTCTCCTTATTTCATTCCACACACCATGAAGAAAACGATCTTTTGTTTCTGCTTCTGCAGGGGCTCCAGCCTCCAGGCAGCGCTGTCAGGAATCGGGGTAGAGGCAGAGCGCAGAAAGAGCAGAAAGGGATCTGCCATGACGATGGAGAAGGCGGCACAGAGACTGGAGCAACAGGCTGCGCTCAGAGACCGACAGCATTCCGTGAGTCCCTGCATGCATCCTCGATCATGCACAGAGTCCACATCCCCTCCCTCTCTTCAAAATGAATTAAGTGCATAGTTTCGCGAAGGGTTCCGCCAAAGGGTCAAAAAAAGAAAGAAAGAAGATTTACGGCAGTCCACTGTGGTAATTGAACCTTCTTTGGGCAGCCCTCTTTTTTTCTCTTGCTCATCCTTCTTCTCGCTGTGTCTATGCTTTGTCTAAATTCTCTCCCTCCCCCCCTCCTCTCCCTCCCTCCCTCTGTGCAGGGACTGAACGCGTCGAATAACGACTGCTTCCTTCCGGAGATCGTCGGTCGGTCTCTCTTTCTCTCTCTCTCTCTCTCTCTCTCTCTCTGTGTGTGTGTGTGTGTGTGTCTCTCTCTCTCTGTGTCTCTGTCTCTCTCCCCACCAGTCAGTGTGTCAGGCAGACGAACGGAGTCTCTTTCCGTCTTTTTCACTGGCGGCGTGGACACAGCGAGCCGTCGATCGTCTTCCAAGACTTTCACTTCTCATTCAGTCAGATTCCCTGAACGGTAACTGATTCCTTCACGGTTGCTGCCTCTCTCTCTCTCTCTCTCTCTCTCTCTCTCTACCTCTACCTGCAGGAATCTCAATGCCCCTCAGTCAGCGTCGCCCCTCCCAGGACAGTGCAGCCCAGCGCTCTCCTCTCTGCTCACGTCGTCCCTCTGGGGCGGGACGAAAGCTTTCCGGGGCAGGGCCCGTGAAGGCAGTGCACAGACCTCCCACATTTGCAGATCGACTCTCAGGGGGGCATTCATCGACCGAAGAGACAGGAGACGCCGAGAAGGATGAGGAGGAGAAGTGAGTCCTTCATTCCTTCCTTCCTTCCGCCTGTAAAATTTGTTTGCAACACACTAGGTATGGGATAAGTGTCAGAGAGAAATAAAGTCGACAAGCACAAGATGAGTTGTTTTTAAAAAGTGCATTGACAGGAGCCAGAACAGTCGGATTTCAAACAAACCATTATGTTCTTCCTTGATTGGGCTCTTCATTTATCCCGTGGTTGATTAATTCCACTTCATCTGTTCATTTCTTTTATGTATGATTTCTGCCTGCAGGAACGCGTGTGCCCTTTTCATGAAGACCCAGGGTCTCTCTCTCTTGAAGAAAAGAGGGGGGAAAGCGATCGCGTCTTCCCCCCTCTCGCCCGGAGCCACCCCTCCTCTGTCCCCCTCTTGCTCTTTCAGACCGGGACAGGGAGGGGGAAGAAGAGGAGGATCCCGACACTCCACACTCGAGACGGCCGCCTCGGCCCCTGGGGGTTCCCGGAGGGGCTCTGGGGTTGTGCTGCCTCCCCTGAGGGCCTGATTTGATTTGGTGGAGTGAGGGAAGGAGTGAGTGAGTGAGTGAGTGAGTGAGTGAGGAAATGAGGAAATTCTTTCGATCGGATGGGTGCATGTGGGTCTTGAATGGAAAGGGGGGTGCGTCTGTCCATGTCGTCTGTCTGTGGGTGTGTGTGAAGCGGGATGTGGAGATTCGATGACTTTTCGGGAGAGGGTGAACGGGCCGAGTGCAATTCAAGCAGATCATATCAAGAGTATTCCTGTACTGCTTTCTTCGCTGCCTCCGAAAGTTTGAATCAGTCGTTGTGCCGGGCCATCATTCTCATTCGAAAACGAAACCACTGACAAGCGAGGAAATTAAAAAGGGGTCTGGAAACGAGAAGGCATGGAAACGAAAATCAATAAAAGCGAAGAAATAAAAGAAAAAAGAAATCTCCTTTGGGATTGCTCGAAGGGGGATGAGTAGTAGAATGCATGCAGGGAGATAAATGAAGGGAAGGATGCTCATTATTGCACAGACAAAAAATGTGGTAGGGTTGTAGTAAGAAGTGGAAGAGGGAGAGTGCAGAAGGGTCCATCCAAGCGTGGGGTACAACATGAAATGATTTTATTGTCAGACAGCGTTTGGCGATTTGCTGTCTGTATCGGTGCATGATGCTTTGATTCGTCCGTTTTCGCCTTGATTCTTTACATGCATTCATGTCTTCAAAAGACAAGAACGAAGCCACGTTTTCGGTCCGTGAGGAGGGGAGGAAAATTCCAGGACAGGACAGGACGAACCTTCTGGTCTTAACTCTCTTTTATGATGCATTGGAGAGACTGTCGTACTCTCTCTCATGCCTTCATTTCGCACGCTTGTATGTCAAACACCTTGTCTGCTTGTTTTGTTTTTATCCTGGCACCCCACTTGCCTTTCGCCACCGATGAGTCCACTGCAAACTGCTCCAGCCTCTTTGCATCGGCAAAAGTTTTCGCCCCCCCCAAAACACAGAGAAAACGCTGCGCGGTCTGCGACAGAAACAGCTCAAGTGGACCCTGTCAAGCGAATGTTTACCGATAAGAATGAGAAAGAAGCAGGGCACTACTAATGTACACTACGATTTTTTTTAAAGCGTCTGCACCTTCACAGTGCATGGGCGCGAGAGAGAAAAAGAGACGCATGATTCATATCGCACGGGAGGGAATCTTCTTGTAAGAGATTTTCAAATTTGATTTTTTTACATGGGTGTGGGAAAGAAACGAAATGCCTTATGATGCAATTTTTCGGACATACATGGAAAGGGTGGACTTATGTCACAGTGTTTTTTCTCTCGTTGTTTCTTTCATTCATAATTCAAGGAGTCTGTCAGTCCGCCAGACTTTTCCAGTGCGTCAATTTATAAATGATCTTTACGGGAAATGTGTGGGCCAGCATGTGCACTTGCCCGAGTCTTGAATAGATTCTGTGGATACGACTGTATTGAACAGAGAAGTTTGTAAGGCAGAAAGGAGGCAATTAACAAAGGGTGTGAATCACCGGGGAAGGACGGACCGATGGTCGGAGGTCTCCGTCTGCTCATGCATCCTGGGAAATCAGCGAAAGAAAGCCTATCGAGGGGAGAGATCAAGGGAGAGCAGGGAGAGAATGAAAATCCGTAGTCGCGGTGCCAGTGCTCCTAGCACTGGGAGTGCCTGACATCAGAGCATGTGAGACATACACTTTTTATACAATCGCACAACAATTAAATGCATGCCAAAGAACCGTCCCGTACAGAGAAAATCTTTCCTCAAGCCCGAGCGTTGCGATAGTGGACTCGGATGATCTAATTGTCATGCAGAAGGCGCGGCGGCGCAGTACTATTATGTCTTAGGCCTAGGTCTCAGGCTGATCAATCTGCATGGCACTGATGGCAGTTATATCTGTGCGAAGACCTAGGCGAAGACTAAGGCTGATCGCCATCAGTACCATATGGTTAACATCCTGTCTACTCAGTCTGTATCTAGGTACGTCTGTAAGACTCTGTATACATGCATAGCCATTGCATGCATGCATACATGGTCAACACACATTTAATACATGATATTATACCGAATTTATACGTCGTTTCAAGCTTGGTAATTTTACCTCCTGGGCGCGGCCTAGGAAAATTGGACGTCTTAAATCATTTCAGCGGAATTTTTTCCAAAGCTATCCAAAGCAGTATTTTTTTCTAATTGTAAATTTCTAATATATAGTATTTTTTTTAAGTTTAGGACTTGGTTTAGGATGGGAGAGAGGGAAGACGAGGAAAATGAATAAAGCCTGAATGAAACGTAGGGAGCAGCGCAAGGCGGCAATAGATATAATCGAGATTTGAATTGGTAAATATCAAGAGTCGTCCTTACAGTCATGTGAGCCGGAAGTAGCCCCGAATCTAGTCCTGAATCTATTAAATTGATTCTCTTTAATAACATGTCTATAGTATTATATTCAAATTCAAGTTGATAGCACCTTTATAGCATAATGATGCTGACCCACAGCAGGGGACAGACAGACAAAGAGACAGAGACAGAAACAGACAGAGTCTGACAGACAGACAGACAGACAGACAGACAGACAGAGAGAGAGAGCGAGAGAGAGAGAGAGAGAGAGAGAGACAGACAGACAGCCAGACAGACACAGACAGACAGACAGACAGCCAGACAGAGACAGACAGACAGACAGACAGAGACAGACAGACAGACAGACAGACACAGACAGACAGACAGACAAAAAGACAGACAGACAGACAGACAGACAGACAGGCAGGCAGGCAGACAGACAGAAGCAGGGAGAGAGACAGACAAAGGCAGAGAGACTGACAGACAGAACTAAGTGAAAGAAGACAAGGTAACAGAGGGACACGGAGAGAGATACCGCCAAAAGAGAGGCAGAGCTAGAGACAGAGAGACAGCGACAGATCGTAGAAAGAGTCAGAGAGAGACATGCAGTCTAGTCGTTGACTCAGCTCACATGCAGTACGAGTGCCACGAAGAGAGCTTGCTAGCTCGTTTCAGAGAGCAGGTCACGTAGCATCAGTGCAGGTCTGTAGGGAACTAGGGCAGGCATGAAAGCAGGAAGGACAGGGATCGATCGATCGATCGATGGCTCGTTCGTTTCCTTCTTTCGATCCCGTGTTTTTTCTTTTCCCTTTTCTCTCTTCTCTTCTTCTCACGCACGCCTTTCCGTGAGACTCATCGGGATTTTCATTCGATTTCTTTTTTTTCTACGATTTTTTCTCTCGACCCTTCACTCAATCCTGCAAGCAGACAGCCCTCGCCCACAACCCACTGACTGACAACTATGCGGACATCCGTCCATCCATCCACGCATGTATCCATCCATCCATCCATCTTTCTCTTCTCCCCCCCCTCGCTTTCAGACTCCATTCCTTCCTCCCCTCCTCCTTTCACCACCCCTCCCCGCATGAAACAAACAAACAAACAATCGAGTGATAGGACTGGACTCTGGACAGCGGTGCTTCATTCCCAATCCCTCCTTCAAGAAGAAGGAAGGAAGGGGAAGGAAGGAGGATCCCTCCCCCGACCCCCCCAACCTCCCCGACTGGTCCCTTCGTCACCTCCTCTCAGGAAGAAGGGAGGGAGGGAGTAAAGGAAGGAGAGAGGGCAGGCCTCCTAGCCCCCTTCCTTCAAGTTCCCTCACCCTTGCTCCCCTCCTCTCCTTTGCTTTCACTTCTTTCGATGCGAATTTCGAATTTCGCTGCCTCCTTCCAAGGTCGGTCGGTCAGCCTGCATCCATGCATACAGGTAGACAGACCGACATGCTATGTATATGACTGTGGTATTTCCTCCTGATTCGGACACAGAGAGCACACACACACACACACACACACACACACAGAGAGAGAGAGAGAGAGAGAGAGAGAGAGGAGGAACAAGAACAGGAAGGCACGGCCGCAGACAGACAGAGAGACAGAGACAGACACACAGACAGACAGACGGAGAGACAGACAGACGGAGAGACAGACAGACAGACTGACAAACAGACAGTCAGACAGACACAGAGACAGACAGACAGACAGACAGAGACAGGCAGACAGA
>JAHBMJ010003437.1:77425-90832 GCA_018398765.1 Chromera velia | reverse complement strand
TCAGAGACAACAAATGAAAGACACGCAAGATTTTCGGTTTTGGGTGAATTGGTACATCACCTGATAAGAAAAGATCTCCTTTGATGTATCTGCACAATAGACCTCAGGCTGTTCGTCAAACGCCTATGGATTGGCAGCGTAGGTGCCAATACTTCATCCTGGAGAATAGTTGGAATAGTGGAATAGTCTACTATTCCCTTTTCCAGAGATTATACTATTCAAAGATCAAAAAAACTGAAATTCTTTTCAAAAACGTTTTAAATGGTTTTTAAATGATACTAGACATTTTTAACATGTTTTGAAAAATTTTGATACTATTTTTTTTTTTATTATTCCCTAGTGGAATAGTTGGAATAGTGGACTATTCCCACTATTCCGACTAGTCATCCTCCCCACCCGACCCATAGACGAAAGCGTGTGAGCCTCTAGTATATAACTTTTATATTAAAGGTTTTTGTATGTTTATATAATTTATGATGCTTTTTATACCATACTGACAGTTTATTGAGTTCAATCATCATCATCATACGCCATCGCCATCGGCCCTAAATTATATGCTAAATAGACGTCTAGCATTATAGTCAATTATAACAACTTTTCTATCACTTTTCTAATATTCCTAACATTTGCGCCATCGCCATCGGCCCTAAATTATATGCTAAATAGACGTCTAGCATTATAGTCAATTATAACAACTTTTCTATCACTTTTCTAATATTCCTAACATTTGATAGAAATTGCGAAAAATGTTAGAAATTTAACTCAAATTTCTAATATGTTAGAAATTTGAATTTCTATCACTTTCTATCAGTTTTCTATCACTTTTTTAACAACTTTTCTATCATTTTTCTAACATTTTTTGCAGGGTTTGGTAAGTCACAGTATGTAAGGCAGATTGTTGAATGATGGACCTTAACTTGGCAACATTTGGCAATTGGCTTCATAACTACATTTCTTCTCACAGTCAAACTCTTCCACTTTTGGCAAGACGTGCTTGCGCATGAGCGAGGCTGCTTCATATGGTGTTGAGTCATTGTTAACTGTATAGGGCAATCTAACTAGTAATCTAGAAGTATTCAAAGGCGATAATTTATAATCTGAAATTTAAACTTTAGTTGTATGAGATCGTATATAAAATAGTAATTCAAGTATTAATTAATTTATAATCTGAATAAAAAAACTTTAAAAAGTTGAACTTAAAGCTGGTGAGGCTCCCCCCAGGTGAGCCTAATTCCTAGCCTTATTCATAGTCTAGGTTACAGTCTCATATCAGTCTGACTGACACTCATAATAATTATAAAGCTGGACATTTTGATATGATTTCATCTAAATTCTTATATTTTAACCTTTTAGTCAAGTCATCCATGGCTAGTCAACCTTATAAGGTCGTGAGCACTGATCTATAAAGTTGATAATGATATGCTGTTCTCCAGGAGGTTAAACACCCGGTCTGATACCCCTTTTAGTCGGTGAATCTAGCGGTGAATTCTACTTCTTTCAATCGGTCCTTATTTCGTTGTTCTCTTATATTGCGGAGCGGCACAATCACAAACTGGGGTTGTTGAGAAGTGGAATCATCATTCGTCTTTGTCTCTGCTTTGGTCGATCTTGCAAGTTTTGTGGTCTTCCTAGGGTGTCCGTTTATGCCTTTCCCGGTCTTCGTTTCATTCTCTCTGCTTCCTCCCTCTTCAGGCCGCGCGCTTGCTGCACGAGAGTCCCCAGCGAACTCGGCTCTCTGCCCTCCTCTCAGACAGGAGGAGGACGAGGAGGAGGGCACTTCCTCATGATCGGAGGGGGGTTTGCGTGAAGGCCGAGAGACCTCAAACTGATGGTTTCCAAGCATGCGGTCCTGCAGCAACCTCAACCCTTCTTGCAAGACTTGTGAGGCTTGGAGGAGGATTTCTGAAAGCGTGGCGTAAGCACGCACGACTGTTTTATGGAGACTTTTTGACCCTCCGAAGTCGTCGCACCTCCCTTCCACCTCCCCCCTCCATCCGCCAATCTCCCCGAGAGGCTCCTCAACAGACACGCAGACGCGGGAGGCTTCCCCGTCCACTGTTGCTGAACAAGCAGACTGAGAGATGAGATGAGCAGAGTGCAAAGGGGGCACAGTGTCAGGGGAAGAGAAGCTTGAGCTAGAAGGCGACCCACCCGACCCCTCTTTCACATTCCCACAATCACAATTGGACCCTACGGGCACGCCGTCAGGTATGGAAGGAGACGGACAGGGGGGCCGGCAGTCGGGTGCATAATTTGCTTGTAGGGGCACTGCCAGAGAATCTGCAGCAGAGCCTAGCGTAGGAGAAATTGCCGAAGCCATTTCTTCGAGGGAAAGCCATCCGGCCTCCACTGTGGAAATTCGGCCCCTCGCACTTTGTCTTCTCAGGAGAAACTCAGATACCAACCTATCTGAGGGGGATCCATTCTTCTTCCCTTTGTTCCCACCCCCACCACCCTCAACCAAGTCGGACTCCAGATTGCTCACACCATCTCTTTCATGACGCTCCTCGATGCCCTCACCGCTGCCTGTTGAGCACAGCGACAGAGAGACAGAAGGAAGGCCCCTCAAGGCCGCGTGTCTGTGTCGCATATGCCGAGCCTGGTTCCATGTGCCGTCCAAGAGAAAGAGGACAAACTCATCGGCAGTGCCGGAGCAAGAAGACAAAGAAGAAGACGAAGAAGAAGAAGGGGTGTTTCCACCCTTTTCAAAGGAGGGGATCGACATTTTCGTAACTTTATGATGAGGACCGACACTGATCTGCTCAGAGTTCTCGGTCAATTTTTCGTCTGGAAGGGACTCTGAAACCCCACATTCATTGTCAAAGAACTGAGCAGTGACCGTTGCTTTTTTTGTGGCGTTGAGAACACGGCTCTTCTTCTCTTTCTCATTTTCCTCTTCCGTTTCCTTCTCTGTCTCTGTCTTTCTTTCCTGTCCCTCAATCCCTTCCACACCGCCCCCCCCCCATTCTTTTTTTGTCTCACCCGCCCCGTGAAGCCACTCGGAGACGGAGACGGATGAATCGGATGGAAATAACACGGCTGCCGTGCCCCCACAGGCCCGAACCTTCTCAGACAGGGCGTCATCGTCCACAGGGACTACATATGTGGTCGAGCAGAGAACTGGACGCAGTGACTGTCTGCTGCTATCCTTCTTCCCCTCACCCTCCTTTCGCCCGTCCGTTGGTGCCCCCTGCCCATCCTCTTGCTGCACTTCCGACTCAGTCCGACTCTGCGACTCCGAGGCTTCCCCCCCTCTTTCAACCACCGGGTGGCGGAGGCTCTGCTCTTCGGAACCCTTCAAGGAGAGAGGGCAGTGGCTGCTACTGTACAGGAACAGTTCTTTCCCTCCTTGCGCTTCTTGCTCTGCTGCGCTCTCACCCGGTCTCTCGCTATCTGCAGGCACAAATGCATTCGATCGTTGGGACATGAACAGGAGAAATAAAAGACTTCAATTTAAAGGACAATGGAAGGAAGAAAGGAACAAAGGGAGGGAGAAAGGCAGGAAGAAAAGATGGAACAAAGAAGAAAGAAGAGCAGGAAGAAAAGAGGGCAGAAAGGAGGAAACACACACACACACACACACACACACACACAAACTCTCTCTCTCTCTCTCTCACACACACACACACACACACACACACGCACGCACACACAGACACACACACACACACACACACTTACACACACACACTTACACACTTCCACACACAAAAACACACAAACACACTTCCACACATAAAAACAAACAAACACACTTACACACACTTACACACACACACACACACACACACACACACAAACTCTCTCTCTNTTACACACTCACTTTTACACACACACTTACACGCACACACACGCACACCACACACACACACACACACACACACAGAGAGAGAGAGAGAGAGAGAGAGAGAGCGAGAGAGACAGAGAGAGACAGAGAACTGATGCACAAGCGAAACGAAGTAACCCTTCCACGGTCACCTCGTTTCCCCACCACAGTGTCGTTCGGTCCCGTCTGTTTTTTTTTTCCCCTTTTCGTCTCCTCTTCTTAGTACCGTCGTCTCTTTTGTCCGGCCGTTTCCAGATCAAACTCTTTTGTGAAACTGACACCCGACGTGTCAAATAGATACAGACACACTGGCTAGGCGGAGGCAAATACAAGAACATGAGAGAATACCAACCTTCTGTAGAGCCCGGCAGAAGCATGCGGAGAAGCTTCCCCGAATTCGAGCCTCTGAACACTTCCGCGTGGTGCATCACGATGTCCAGGTGAATTCGAATAGGAGGACAGGGAACGAGACGCGGTGTCTCATGAACCTCCCGCCTCTCCAGAAGTTTCAACATATTTTCCCGCAGATGTTTCACTTGCGCGCAGACACATAAAGAGGGCGAAAGCGAGAGTAGACAGTTGGGGCAGAGGAGGCCGTTCTTGAGCCTTTCCAGGGAGGGATAGAGACGGACACGTGCTATGTACTCCTGTCTCTCTTTCTCGTCTTCGGGAAGGCCACTGCGGTAGTCTTCTGCGGACACGCGGAACTGCTCCTTCCACTGGTGTCTGCCCATTCTGACCAGTGAGTCACTGTCAAGCTATGATATCATGATTGCAGAGAAGGTAAAGAAAGACATGGAAAAGGGAGAAAATCAGTGAGTCAGGGTATCGATCGAAATGAATCGTCTCTCTGCATCGACTGACTGCTCACTCACAACAGATGAATGCAAAGCAGCTAGGGGGCAAGATATCGACTTGCATGGAGACACGGTTGTTGCACAATGCTGCTCCATGTATTAAATATTGCATGAATTCGATTGTGCATGAGGTTTCTGTTACAAATTCTGTAGTCTCGATCGGTGGACTTCTGAAATCTTCTGCATGAATGTGAATCTGAAGACCCCGGCGGGTGTCAGACTATGCATGTCAGACTAGCTGGCCGGGGACGGGGGCGTACGGCGCGCGGGGGGGCCGGACCCTGGACCCCTCGGGCCGCAGTTCTGGAGCGCGACGCGGAATGATCGCGGAATGAAAAAAAAAAAAGATGATCCGAATGTTGCAACCTGGACATACCTGGACCATACCTGGACCATCCTGGACCTGGCATGGACCTGGCACATGAAGTTGGTTTAATTGGTGAGACAGGCAGGAAGAGCTGCATACACAGAGCGCTTGGCTATATGATGACAGTGGCTGGGAATTGATCAATATCTCTGCGTCACGCTCATGATGATGGACCTGCAGAGGGTCAATCTCGACTGCCGACCAGACTGAGCCTGACAGTCTCACAGGCGCCGATTGGTGTTGCACGCTACCCCTGTAGGCCTGTTGGACGAGCAACAGCCAGCGATAATGCCGCCCACGGGTGGCTCAGCCTCCTCTCGGATCAAACCCACCAAGAGACCCTTTACGTTCCCTTGGGAAAACTTTGTCAGCAGCGTTTGTGCCACCATTGCGTCTGGTTGGGGGAAGCTCGCTTTCGATTTCAACGAGTCCTCATTCGTCTCCCAGTCGGTGACGCACGCGTGCAGTCAGCCTTTCTTGAAGGCTGCAGACGAGTACTGCTCGAAGGGCCTCTCTCTGGTTCTTCGATTGTGTTTTTTCGGTCTGACAGTTTTGACCAACTCGTTCATGCTGAAGTATTACGTCGACGCGATGAGAAAGTGGAGCGCGTTGCAGGCAACGGTCCTGAATTTCGCTTTGAACTTCTGCTTCTCTGCCGCATTCGCAAGCTGGGCGTTTGGAGAGAAGGTAGACGGAAAGTGGTTCGTCGGGGCGTTCGTGATTGTGGTCGGCATCATTTTGATCAGCAGCGACCCCCCAGTTGACCCCAAAAAGCAAACGTCAAAAGTGCAGAGGCAAAAGGAGACATGAAGCGGACGATTAGTCTGGAGTAGAGAGGAAGGGTTAGAAGAGAAGAGACCCCTTTCTTAGTACCTGTCTAGACACCTGTGAGGGAAGCCTTGTAGAATTTCGAAGGGACAACCGATTGATTGGACTGGTTTGTGTTACTCCGCGTGATGTGTGCTCACGCAAGTCTGTTCACAATTCTGATAGTGTAATTTGAATAAGAAGAAAATCATCGTTCTCATCATCATTCTCTTCATTCCACGGCGGCGCGCTGAGGAAACGTATTCTGAGCAGAAGGCAAGCAAAGAAGAAACCAGGGAAGTAAGGAAGGAAGGAATCAAGGAAAGATTCAAGACAGGACAGAAGAGACGACAGATCCGTTGATTGTGAATGCATGAATGGACGAATGAATGGATGAATGGATGAATGGATGGATGGATGAATGAATGAAAGACAGAAAGAGAGGGAGGGAGGGAGGAAGGAAGGAAGGCAGGAAAGGAAAGGAAAGGAAAGACCGAAAGAAAGAAAGAAAGAAAGAAAGAAAGACAGAAAGAAAGACCGAAAGAAAGACCGAAAGACAGACCGAAAGAAAGACAGACAGAAAGAAAGAAAGGAAGGAAGGAAGGAAGGAAGGAAGGAAGGAATGGGTGGATGGATGGATGGATGGGTGAATAAAAGAAAGAAAGAAAGAAAGAAAGAAAGAAAGGGAGGGAGGGAGGGAGGGAGGAAGGAAACAAGAAAGGAAGGAAGTTGGAGAGAGAGAGAGAGGGGGGGGGAGGGGGCGAGAGAGAGAGAGTGAGAGAGAGAGAGAGAGAGACGGAGAGACAACGTAAGTGTATATAAGTGTCTGTAAGTGTAAGTGCCTGTATGTGTGTGTAAGTGAATGTGTGTGTAAGTTTATAATCCCACAAAATTCTGTATAGTTACCTGTAGGATTCTATATTATTAGGGCATGTGTTCAATGTTAACTGTTGTTTAGCCGTTGCACAAATGTTGCAATAAAGTGTGTACAAATATAGCAAAATATCAAAAACTGCCCATACTAGTGCCCGTGAACATAATCTAGAGAATAATATATGTCAGGGATATTTTGGGGGACCCGGGGTAAGAGAATACTAATACAAGAGGATAGGATTAGGATTTATGTCCGGAGGATTGGCCTCCCGCCCCAATGTCGAATGTCCGACGTGCAGCTTCCAAGGAAAGCGCCTAGACGCATCAGACCTCCTTGGCCAGCCTGCACAAGTCTAGCCTATGCCGCAAACGGTAATGTAAGAGGATATTAATTTACCAATATCGATCAAATATCGATCAATATTAATATGCTAGCCATCCCTATATATAAGTTAATTATTATAAAATATTATAAAAGAAACTGCATACAGTTTGAATTAGTAGTCTACAATTTGTCAGACTAAGGTTCTTCTTACTAGTCTTCTTAAATTTAATAATAAGCCTCTGCTAAGCAGGCACTGCTAACGAGTAAATTCATGATATTAGTACCATGTCCTATGTAGATAAGACTTGGTCGGCCCATAACTTTCAAGTACAACGCACAAATCGATCATCTATCAATAGATACGGATGGATTGCTGGAGGGATTTTTGGAAGTGGGTCTTCCCGTTCCTGCCGTCATCACACGAGCTGCCTCCTCAAGGAGGTTTTCTAAAGTGCTCAGTGTGTCTTGATGAATGTTCCTGTTTTGCCTCGCTTGCGTCTTCGTTCTTTCACCAAGGGCATCGAGACCTTCCACGGCTTCGCGAAGAAGAGAAAAGACCAGGTTCACGCACTGACGGTGCTCTTCCAACTCCTTTCTCCCGTCCTCGGACCCTCCCACGTTTAAACTACAGTTGACTGTTTTCTCCTTTTCCTCCTCCCGCCTCTCCCTTCTCTTCAACTCTTTCAATACTGGGGCCATGTCAAAATCCCTCCGGGAATACTTTCTCTCTACAGACTTGAGGGCCGAGCTAAGGGCTATCCGTGTCTTCGTTTCCCCTCCACTCTCATGCCGCAAAGCATCGCCAGACATCTCCCTTTCCTCTCCTTTCGTCCCCCCTCGGCAAGCCAGACAATGATGATGATCGCCTTCAAGTTGGTGCATTTTTTTCTAGCGTTGCATCAGGAATCTGAGAAGGACGCGAGTGAGGTCCAGTACGAGGGTCGAGGACTCACTCACCTCCTTCAGGCACTCGCTCTCATTCCGAGCCAAAAGAGCGAGACAGGGAATATGCATGCTAACGATCGGGGCCTTCCCCTCGCCCCTGCTGTTTCTTCTCAACTTAGGCAGCTGATCGTTCCAGCCCTTGAGCACCCGCAGTGCCTTCCAGAGAGCCGGCGTCTCCTCAAACGCCCGAGTAAACTCTCGAGAAAGGAGGGGCATTACAGCGGGCTCCCACCGCTGCAGCCTCTCACTGAAGGTCATCATCATCTCCCTGCCCCCCTCCCCACCCAACACCACGGGCATCAGGTCGAATTCCGTCGAACGACGGAACTGCCGGATACTCACAGCGTATAAGTGCCTCTCCAAAGTTGCATCTACACACACACACACATACACACACCACAGAGCGCAAACACAAGAAAGATACTTCCAACTAAGAAACAAACTGCCAGAGACCAGTTGAAAGAAGAGAAGAAACAGAAAACCCCTGAAACCGGAAGAAACGCAGATGCAAAAGGTTTACAAAGGTCTGAGGATTTGACCAATGTAACGCCAAGTCCAGTCTGAGCAGCCTGGTTCACTAGCACAATCCTCTCTGTGATTGACACTTTCTTATTTGCATGGGCCTTCGCCTTTTTCACTATTACCCCTTCCTTACTCTCGCACACACTTTGAATTCCTCTTGCTGGTGTGCAGATAGTTCATTGACTTGCAAAATTAGGATGTGTCTCCCTGACCCACCCCACTTTCTGCATCTCCACCAGAGCTCTGAAAAGCCGGTCCACCACATCCTCTCCGCCTTCCCTCAAGACAACCAACAGGTCGATGTCTGAACGTTCACTCTCGAGGCCCAGAGCCACACTCCCAATTCTCTGAGTTCGAACAACGTTGCCCCGAAGCCATTGCAGGGCTGCAGAAGAGTCCTCTAAGCCGTTCCCTGCAGCACCAGACGAGGAAGAAGAAGATGATGGAGAAGATCCCCCAAGTCCCCACCAGGATATTCCCAGGAGAGCCCCTATCTGTTTGAGCAAGCCCACGCTCCTTCCCTTTCTGAAGATCAGAGCTCGACACACACAGAGAGACTCCAATAGAACGATTTCCAAAGAGGGCTGCCAGTCGAGAACAAAGGAGGAGGTGACAACTCTGGACGCTGGCCTGAGTCGACATCCCTGCACACACGCACGTGCACACTCAAGATCTTGTATCGATATAGGGAGGCATTCCCCTTTGTTCCCTTATACCTACCAGCATGGGCTCACAGGATATTTATGCAAAGCAATTGGAAACGGACACAGGAGGAAGAAAATAAACCCTTACAAGGGCCTTCGGAGAAAGTCAAAAGAAGACGCGACAGGCAAACAAGACAATGGACACGAAGACATGGGAGTTCATGCGGAGCCAGACCAAACCAGACAACGGAGCGGGAACGCAGGTTCAGCTGGAACGAACTGCATGTGCGCACGTGCGCAGGCCGGGGTCGGGCCCTGAGGCGTAAGCGCGACTGAACGCCGATTGCGTCACGCAGAGAATCGTCGCGGACGGAGAATCGGCAAGAGCCGAATAATGATAAAAAGGAGACGGGAATAGTAAGGAGAGACAGCAAAAAAATAGACTAACAAGAAGAGAGCAAGCTGTAAAAGCGAGAGACGGCAAGCGAGACGGCCTAAAAGAGTGTTGAAAAGTGAATCGGTGCATGTTTTTTTTTACCTACGAAAAACCGGAATTGGTGGAGGGGTAAAAATGAAAGAACGACCGAGGATTTCGCGTTTGAGGGACCGAACTGACGCTTCCACACTCCTCTTTCCTCCTTTGCTACTGCCCCTGTCCTCCCTGTGATCTTATATGTGTGTAGGTTTCCTGCCCATACTCTGGTTTTGCCAGGCATGGTCAGGCTCGGCCCGTGCTCACTATCTGTGCTCAGCTGGGCTCCCTGCCCCCTTTCTGCCGCTGGCGCAGATAAGATCTGGCTCCGAGGGTCCGCCCCCATGCCCCGAGGTAGGCCGACGAATCAGGCTACGTCCTTCCGCTGGCGGACTCGTTATGTGCCGGGCCGCCCGGAGGCAGGCCGGCCGAGTCTCTAGGGGAGGGTGAGCGGGCGTCAGTTCGGTCCCTCAAACGCGAAATCCTCGGTCGTTCTTTCATTTTTACCCCTCCACCAATTCCGGTTTTTCGTAGGTAAAAAAAAACATGCACCGATTCACTTTTCAACACTCTTTTAGGCCGTCTCGCTTGCCGTCTCTCGCTTTTACAACTTGCTCTCTTCTTGTTAGTCTATTTCTTTGCTGTCTCTCCTTGCTATTCCCGTCTCCTTTTTGTCATTATTCAGCTCTTGCCGATTCTCCGTCCGCGACGATTCTCTGCGTGACGCAATCGGCGTTCAGTCGCGCTCACGCCTCAGGGCCCGACCCCGGCCTGCGCACGTGCGCACGTGCAGTTCGTTCCAGCTGAACCTGCGTTCCCGCTCCGTTGTCTGGTTTGGTCTGGCTCCGCGTGAACTCCCATTTCAGCTTCCACACTCCTCTTTCCTCCTTTGCTACTGCCCCTGTCCTCCCTGTGATCTTATATGTGTGTAGGTTTCCTGCCCATACTCTGGTTTTGCCAGGCATGGTCAGGCTCGGCCCGTGCTCACTATCTGTGCTCAGCTGGGCTCCCTGCCCCCTTTCTGCCGCTGGCGCAGATAAGATCTGGCTCCGAGGGTCCGCCCCCACACCCCCACAACCCCGCGAAGAAGACTACCATCACGCTGCAGCGCACCAGCCGGGCCTAGCCCGGGGTGACCGTGGAGCTAGCAGCCGGGCGGCTAGCCGGGCAGTTTGGCCCCGGCCGTCATCCATCTCCCGCTACGTGACTAGCCCACATCCCTCTACTGGGACAGTAGCTTAGTAAGTCCTATGTGTACCTTAGTGTCTAACTTCATTCGCTGTATGTCAGCAATGACATGCACATGATTAATCACTGTCTGCTACAACCTTCTTTGGGTCCGCTTTTTCCCCGCTGCGTAGCACAGCTTCTTTGGGCTTAGCGTTTCCCTAACACATGCTTGCAATATGTCCTGCAATTTCCTCTACTTCTCTTGCCGCATACGCCATCCATGCATTCACACTGTTGTGTCCCAGGATATCGACCGCTACGTCTACTGGCAGATTCGCTTTCCTCGCTGCCGTATGCCCACTTTTACGGAGCGAGTGCGTCGTAAAGTCCGTGCACTCCCTCTCTGGGAGACACTTTGTGATTGCCTTCCTCAGTGCCTTCTGCCACGCCTCCCTCGTGAGGGGCCTCTCTGCCCACCGATGGCCATATGCGTCCGTCGCCCAGAAAAGTATCCCACTTTTCGGGGCTTTCTCTAGGAACTCCAAGATCCTTTGCCCCAGTGCCGTTCCGTCTGTCCCTACTAGTGGGATCGAGCACATCGTGCCTCTGCCCCACCTGTCCTCCTTCGATCTGTGTATATAGCAAGCCACAAACGGTGGCTTCGCTTTGTCTCTCAATATGAAATCTTCCCTTTCTTTCGCCAAGATCTCCCCAATTCTCTTTGCCGGAAAGAACGCCAACACCGTGATCGCTATGTTTCGTAGGGCATCTAGTGACCCTTGCCCGTCCCAATACTTTATCAGCTTCAACACTTCTTCTTTCGAAAGCCTCTCTTTCGTCTTCACTGAGTTGTCAGCCAACTTGCGCAAGCCCGTAAAAAAATACCGGAGGCTATCGCTTTCAAATGGCGGCTGTTCGTGCCTGTGCATATGATGCCACCATCTCACCGCCCCCCTCAACGTTCCTATTTTATTCCCCTTCAGCCCTTTCAGATGCGCGAACCCCATTTTCATATCCAGCGCACACCGCACAGGCAACAAGAACGGGTTTGATCTCTCCAACTTCCTTAGCGCCGCTTCATACCGCCGCTTCGTGCTCGCTTCCAGAGCTGCAGCCTCTATCTCCTCTGCCACTCTCGCGAGCTCATCCTTTGGTGTTGGGTCTGGCTTGTTGTCACTGGCCAGCACCAACTCCCTCTGTGACAGGAACCCTGCCTGTTTTGCCTCCTGGGACAGCGTCCTGGCCCTGCTTCCCTGCCTCTGAGCTGACCCTGCATTCGGTTATGATATATATGTCGCACCCGTTCACGGTTTCCGCTTTGCTAGTGCACCGCCATGCATACACTTTGTCTAGCACTTTGATCAGTACTGCCCTTATGCCTATCGCTGGGACTAATACCCGGACTATGCCCTCCCTATTGCTAATTTCTGCCATCTTGGTAATAATCTATAGCAATTATACTAACATTGCCTACCATATATCAGGTTTTGTATGTCCACTTTTTCTAACTCTTTTGCATTATAATTCTTTGACGATCACTATTGATAGTTCTATCGGTCTTAACTTTCTACATACTGTTAACACTGTGACTTACGCTGCGGTTGTCTAGAATTTCCCTAAAACAACACTGCCTCCCACTCTTCCGCAATAGGCTAGCCCCGCATGATGCTGAATTCCCAATCACCGTCGCTGTCCCCTCCATGCGCTACTCTACACGCGACGGGAGGTAAGACCTCAAACAGCTTGTACCCTGCTCTAAACCTCTCCATAACCCTGCTCTTTACACTCTGTCTCCTCCATGAATCTCCCACGGCTCGCGGCACCAATAGTATGCGCGGCTCACGAGCCGTTGTGGCTGCCTTCATCGCCGACTGATATTCATCCCCCGCGGGTGCGTGCACCTCAACGCCTTCCACCCCCTTCTCTTTTGTCCCCCTAAGTGTACTAACCTCCCTTCCTAGTGCTCTGCTTGCCTGGTGACTTAGTCCTTTTAACACTCGATCTGTCACCTTTTCTTTCCTGTGAACATCTCCGCTCATCCGGGACAGACTGTCTGCCTCTGTGTTCTCGGCGCCTGGGATGTGCACTGCCACGATCTCCACCTTTGCCTTCCTTTCAATCGTTTGAATCTCCTCTACAATGTCTCCCAAGGCCGCGGCTGCGCTGTGACGGTTGTTAATAATCCTTACTGTCACGCTGTTATCTGAGCGGACCACAATCCTCCCATTCTCGCTCCCTGCCCCTAATTTTGTAAATGCCTGCAAGCATCGTACCACCGTCTTTGCCTCTCTCCAGTTAGACGAGCATACTGCTTGCTTTCCCGACCATCTCCACCAAATAGGGTTGCCTTTCCACACACCACCTCCCCCTGTCCCCGCCGCATCCCCTGTGATCACGGCTACCCCTCGGGGGATATCTTTCCATGACGCTACCCAATCTGCTTCCCACACATCTAGACAGCCGGTGGGCGTCACATATAACTGCCTAACTGGTCTTTTTTCAACTGCGGACTTCCACCAATTCAATGACCTTACCATCTCTTTGCTCAGCTCTAACCCTCCTTTTTTCCATTTCCTCCATTCCATCTTTGACGTTGGCT